>RJWH01002568.1:0-221000 GCA_004363575.1 Solenodon paradoxus | reverse complement strand
GGAGGGAGGGAGGGAGGCAGATACAGAGAGGGAGAGGGAGAGAGAGAGAGGAAAGAGAGAGAGGGAGAGAGGAGGGAGTTTCTAGCTCTCTCCAAACTGTGCTCCTCATACTACAGGCCTTTAAACTCTAAATATTGTCTTCAGTTTGGAAAGACATTAATGGCGATGCCTTGCATTTGCACAGTACTTTGAAGTTCACCTGCAGTCAGTCTGATTGTGACTGCTTCACAGCAGAGTGGAGTTCTGGTGTCTGCGTTGCCTCCTCGCACCAGGAGATCTTGAGCAAGACACTTGGACCTCAGTTCCTGTTCTCCAAAATGAGGGTGGGGGCACTGGCAGCATCTTAAAGGTTTACGAACTCAGAGCATTGAGCAAACTCTACAGTGTATCTGAAAAGGTTTCGAAAGCTCCGAAGTGCTGTGCTGGTGTATGTCATTATTGTTTCTCTCACTAAGTGGTGATGTTAAGCGTGAATGAGGTGACGGGATTCGTAGGACTGCACCTCTATGGTCATCCAGATGTGCTTCTGATGGCGCTCCATACCCCGCTGTCCTGGCAGAATTAGGTGGCACGGCTGTCTGTCTTTAACTCTATGACCTCGTTTCTAGAAAGACTGAAGGCAGCTTGAAAAGACTCGTGTGCTTTATCAAGATAAAATAAGTCTAAAAATAATAAGGCAAAGGGAAGGGTTTTTTCATTCTTTTCCCCAAACTTCTCTACTCTTGCCCACATGAGTGAAATTGCCCACAGGGTGGAACTAAGCTATTCCTGGATTGGGTCGCTTTACCATATGGTGAGAGCTGACTTAGAAAAATACGTAGTGTCAGTCAGCTTGTTTGCATTCTTCAATGTGGACAGCAAACACGGAAACCCCCAAGAACAAAAATCATTATCTAAATATCACCACCTTTTGAAAAGTGATTTTGGTGGCATCTTGTATGGTTATGTATTAAAGCTCTTATCTAGAATTAATTTCTTCGCTTTTCTCAAGATTGAAATGCCCCTACGAAACGGCTGTGGAATTAGCTGCTGTGTGTCTACAAGGTACGTCATTCTTCAGTGGTAATTAGCATTCTAATGGTACTGCTTTCATTCAGAACTGAGCAGTGTGTCCCAGGCGCAGCGCTCTACTTTGGGGGGCTATTTGGATACGATACTGTCTCTGTCCCTTGCAGTCTTGTGAGGATGGCAGCACCCGGAAGTACAGTGTCATCCTCAGGTATGGAGACCTGCAGGGGCTTGGAAGAGGAAGGCCCGTGGGGCTATGGGTAGAGAAAGATGGAAAGGGGGCTGTCGCACAGAGTGGAAATGTGTGGAGAGATCCAAGCAGTTGAGTATTGTCGGAGGACGAAGATCGAGATGCGGAATAGGTGGATGACCTTAAGCCTTAGACCCCGTTTACAGAGCTGCTTGCTGTCAGCAGTGACGCCTCAGGCCTCATCAGATGTGCGTTTCAGAAAGGCCGTGCGGACTGGAGAAGAGAGTGGAGCAAGACTAGGACTGGGGCAGGGGTGACACACACATGTCGTGACCACACCTTCCCTGCCTCCCCCAAACCAGCACTGGCCATGCAGTGAGGAGGGCCTGGCCATCAGACCCAGGAATTGAGAAGGGAATCGGCGATGACTCACTGGCTGCAACTGAGGTTGTGGACTGGTGAGCAGAGTCGGGCTCTGGTGGAGGAGATGGTCTGCTGGGGCCTTGACTTCGTGGTGCCAGTGGGACGGCCAAGAACTTGAGTGTGCAAATCCGACACTCAGAGCCCTCCTACCAGGCGTGTTAACAGGGGAGTCATCAGCATGTGGATAGAAATTGGATGATAAAAGGTTTGCCCGCATGACTGTCAGTGTTGACTGTTCCAGATGACGCTGATGGATTTTAGTTTAACATGCACACTTGCTAAAGTCTCCAGCACAAGTTAAAAGGATGCTGGTGTGTAATTGCACATAAGGAATATCATCAGCACATCAGACAGACATATGTTGTGGATGCATTTACCAGTGTGTTCGTCAGCTTCTCTGGGATCATGAATGAGCACATATTCATTCATAATTGCTGATTATTTTAATATCATAATAAGGTTTGGCTTCCTACTTTTTATTTTTTTGAAGGAAGGTACAGATAGGCATGATGGCGAGGAGGCAGACAGGCGGTGGGTGGGGAGAGAAGAGGCACTTTATTTTTATTTAATTGCTCACCCTGGTTATTTTCCCCCAGACCCAGGACTTGAACCCAGGGGTATGTGACCTGTGCTCTTTCAGAGGCTATTGACCCAACCACTACGCCACTAGACACACTCCACTTTTATTTTTACCAACTTTGAAAAGTTAATCTAATATTTTCAAATTATAGAATCAGTACACACTTACTACAGAATATCAGAACAATACAACAAAGAGACAAGTAGAAGGAAGTAATCCACCTTTCTACCACTTACAGACAGCCAGCATTTCTGAGTTTTGAGTGGAGACTTTAAAATATAATTATCAATCATACACAGTTTTTTATATAACTCTCTGCCTGGTAATTTTGGTATCTGTATATTGTCATAAAGATGGGTTTTAATGACTGTGGGATGCTCCCATAATTCTTCTCCACTGGGGTCTTGGAATGTAGTACATGCTCAGTTAGTCAGAATGAATTGAAAGAAGTAGGAGAGGCCCCTGAGAGCTTTGGTTGAAGGGGGAACCTCCTTGTGAGCTCTGAAGTCACTGGTGGTAGAGGTGACAGTATTACCATCTATTTGTCATTTGTGCCAAATACAACATTAAGCATCTAATTTTCCTGGTACAGCAGTCCTGCAGTAAGATCCATTAGGCTGTGTGGCATGCGGAGGTTAGAAATGGTCTCTCCATTGTGGCCAAGTACAGATTTCAATTGCCAAGTCGCATCCACCCTAGAATAGCTGAGTCTCCAGGAAGTCATACCACAAGGTGCGGTGGCCCAGCAGATCTCAGGGGGGTGTAGTCAGTGGATGAAAGCATTCATGTCAGGCCTGAGGCCATCAGTCCACTGCACAGGGTTCTTTCTGAGATTGTTGGTCCAGTACGCAGGCTTGTCTGAATGATTGGAGCATGGCACACACAGATTGCTGTCTGCCCCGTGTGATGAAGGCATCACCTCACTCCAAAGGCCCAGCTCCTCCAGTAGAACCAGACGCCTGCCCCAGCGCTCGGATGAACAAGAATGTCAATGACTGAGAATCCTTTTGGAGAAATTACCCATTTGAGTTGTAACCATGAGTGTCATTTAAGATGTAATCATTCTGATGGGTGCAAATAAAAGACTGAAGTCTCAGACACACAAACGGGGAAGTTCCTGTTCCGTTGCCCACTCCCCATCCCCAGTCTGTCAGTCAGTGCTGTGGCCTGCTTTCCGCCTGAGCACAGTGGCCACTTCGTCTCCACCTCTAAAGACTGCCAGAGCCCCTCTGTGGGTTTGAATAAAATGAAGGGTTTTTCACCCCATGCTTGAGCCTTGAAGACATGGCTGTGGGTGTTCCCAAGGGAATGGTGATTCCAGGGTTCACCTAGAGAGGCCCTGCATGGATGCTTTAGCTGTGCTTTTCTAGGGGCTACATTTATGGTGGATTTGAAAACTAATCCAGGCGAAAAGAAAAAAGGGAGAAAGGGACAGTCATTGGTTGCGTGTTACGGATAAGGCCTTGGAGACCCTGAGCCCTACATGACTTGCCCCAGGTCGTGCAGGTAGTATATGTCAGAGTGGGATTCAAGCCCTCCTGGGTCTGAGCTGTTTCCACCAGCCCACCTGCTCCACAGCTACGACCCTGGCTTCGGAGTTTGCAGACTAAGTGAAATGTCGCATTTTGCCACAGGATTTCTGGAAGGCAGTCATACTACCTCAGAATGGAAGGCCCAGGCCTCACTCAAGCCTGTCTTACTTCAGTAATAGTGAGGAGGGACTGCAGCCCCCTTGTCCAGTCTGCATGCATCCGGGAAACCTTGTCATTGGCTGTTCCCACCTGTAGCCTAGCGATGTCATCAGTCTTATCTAGACATATTGCTGAACACTGGGCTCCGTTGTCTCATTTGGGTGCAGGGAATGGTGGTTCATAGCAAGGAGCCGTCTTCTCAGCCTGCCCCTCTGGCCTGGCCAGGACCCTGATTTCCAGGTAACCTCTGGATCGGAGGTGCCTGATGACCTCCCACCTTGGGACCCCAGCCCTCACTTTCTCAGGATGAATATTTCCAGTGCAGAGCCCTCCTTTGTGACTGTGCACCAGGCATTATACACCCTGACCCAGCCCACCCTGGTGGCTTAGGGCACTGTCCACTTCACAGCTGCAAAGGCAGGGTGGCAGCCAGGCAAGGAAGCGTTCATCAGGTCCCTGATCTCGGTCAGACACTTCTGCAGTCTTCCCACCAGCCCACTGAGTCTGCTTCCTCTGTAGGGACAGGGAGCTTGTGCCCACTTACACTCACCAGTGGGCTCTCTCTCCTGGAAGTGGCTCTGGGATTGGGACCTTCACAATTCCCATGCCAGCCGGGTGTGGCCTGCACGGGGTGACAGAGAGGGTCACTGGGTAATAGTGATGCTCTGTACTCTCACTGGAGGTATTCAGGCAGATGCTGGCTGGTCAGTTGTGGATTTGATAGGTGAAGCTGCAGTTTTCAACACGTGCTCCCAGCCAGCATCAGCACCACCTGGCAACTTGTTCAAAATGCAGATTCTCAGGCCTGATTCCCTTCCTATGGAATCCAACTCTCTGGAGGTGGAGTGCTGATTGTAAAGAGCCCCCAAGGTGATTTTCACAGTCGGGTTATAAAATCACTCTTGTAGATCATTGCTTTTCAAAGCATATCAAAATCATGTGAAAAGGCAGGTTTTTGCTTCAGGAGAGCTGGCTGGGGCCTGAGTCTCTGCATTGTGAGGAGCGTCTAGGGGAGGCTGATGATGTAGGTCTGTGGACCACCCTTTGTATAGCAAGATGCTGCTATTCCTCATCTTATTATGCTTTACCACCTGCTTTTATACCAGCAAAAAAGATAAAGACTGGTTGAAGGCTCAGATAATGATTAGTCATTTTTAGCAACAAAATATTTTTAATTAAGATATGAACTTTATTTTTAAAGACAGAGTGCATAGGCTACAGTGTAATGTAAACGTAATGTTTATGTGCTCTGGGAAACCAGAAGCATCACTGGCTTCATGGTGAGGTTTGTTTTATTGTGATGTTCTGGAACTGAACCCACAATCATCTCTGAGGTGTGCCTGTGTTAGAGGAACCCCTGGGACCCCTGGAGAATCTGCTCTCTCCTGGCGTCTGCTTCCCCAGCTGCCGGGTAGCGTAGGGGACAGGGAGCATGGATTTTCCTCTCTGTGTCCTCGGGCCCTCCGTTCTGCAGGGACATATGGAGAGCAAGATGTGCAAACATCCTCTGGATGGATTTTTTTTTCCCTGGATTTTGCATGTACTGAATTCTCCATGGTCCCCTCCAAGAGTGCACGCCCTGAAGTGCTGCTCAGGCCCACCCTTAATGAGAGCCTTGCACAATGGATGTTTCTGGGCAGGTTTTCATTTTTGGTAATTGCCTTTTATTGCATAGTCGAGATCTACCACTTCACAGGGGAAGATGTAATGGGACCTCCCTGGGTAAGAGAATTGGTTGGGAGAAAGAGAGGAATAATGAAGATGATGGCTCGATGGGGAGAGAGTAAATGATTCTTGGGGATTCCAAGCATACATGTGGGTACTGAGTGGGAGGTAAGTCCTCCGAAAGGAGAAAGTTTTACATTTGAGGGTACCTGTGCTTTATAATCATGCAAAGTGCCTTTGGACCTGTTAGCAGCGATAACCGAGAGCACTCACTGTCTCCTGTTTTCCTCCCTTTTTATGAAACTCACAGCAGAGCTCGGGGAATGCGAGCTTCCAGAACACACACCAGAGCTTGTGTCTGAGTTTCGGTTCATTCCCAATCAGACAGAAGCAATGGAATTTGATATCTTCCAGAGGTGGAAAGAGTGCAGGTACCTTGACGCTCCCATCTAGCATCTGACTTGCTTCCTTTGTGCTGGGTCAGGGGTTGTCAGGCTTGTGACTGCGGGTAGAATCGTCCTATGAAACTGCAGCTCCAACTCTAAACTTCTCTCCTGTGCTCAGTCCTGTTTTCCAAGGGCCCACACAGCGTCACTTCTCACTGTGCCATGAGAACCAAATCATACTCCTGCTTCTCTCTCCGAATTACAGCCTGGTCCTGACTTTCTTTGTGGGCGCAGGGACATCACAGCTGTCCCGGCCTCCTGAAGAAAGCCAGCAGCGCTGCCTCGGTGCTTCCCCTCACACCTGTCTGCACGTGGCCTGCGTCTTCCAGAGTCAACCCTGTAGGAATGTGTGCAGTTGTCCACTGAGGAACATTCATATTTGAGACCACATGTCACGAGGCATTGTATTTCAGGACGTGTGGTCCCCACAACTAAATCAGCCTGACGTGTCTCTTGTTTCCCCCCACGCCCTCCCTATAGCCAGAGTCTGAATGGGTTGACGTGCTGCCTTTCCTTCCTCGCAGCCCCTCTTCCCCAAACACTGCCTGTTCCCTGTCACTCTCCAACTCAGCAGTTAAGCCTAGTGTCCTGTGTCCCTGGGTCATTCTGAAGGGCATAGGATTTTTTTGAAAATGGAAAATGACATTAGCCCATTCCTTTTTTGTTTGATTTGTTTACCCCTCCTCTGTTTCCCCCATCCCCACCATCCCCTCCATCCCCCCCATCCCTGGCCCCAGGCTGTGAACCTGGGTCCTTGGGGTTTATTTTATTTAATTTTTGAAGAGAGGGAGGGAGAAAGAGAAGGAGAGGAGGAAGAAGCATTTTTATTTATTTGGTGTTTTATTTTGTCATCATCTGTCCCCGCCCACCACACACACACACACACACACACACACACACACGTCCTTGAGATTTATGTGGGGCCTACGCCAGCTGCCTGAGCCACTGGGGTTCGCCTGTGAGCACATTCTTGTGTCAAAATGAAAGAACATAGACTTGTGTGTGGATGTAGTTCTGCTGTCTTGCCTCCTCCTCACACCGTCCCCCTCTCGCCTCCCTGCAGGAAGCCACAGTTACCATCAGTGGTGACTGTCCAGCCCTCCTTTGCAGCTCCCTACATATATCTGTCGGACAGAACGTTGTGTCCTTCAGTGCTCCTATGATTGGCACTGCTCTGTCATCTTTCTATTCAATTTACCTGTTCGCAGAGGGCCTTGCATGTTCATATGAAGGGGGCCCCTCGTTCCTTTCATTGCTGCATAATGTCTTAGGCTGGTTGGGCCCTTCGGCGCTCTGAGTTGCACTTCACCTATGCTTCCCTTGGTTTTTCTAAGGGGAAAGAGCCCTGCCCAGGCGGAACTCTCCTATCTGAATAAAGCGAAGTGGCTGGAAATGTACGGGGTGGACATGCATGTCGTCAGGGTAAGAACTGTGTGAGCGGGTGGGTTTTGCTGTGACTGACAATGTGCAGTGATGTGCAAACACCGTGAGATGGTGGGGAAACTGTTTTGCATTGTGACGACCTATTAGAACCGTCTACCGATTGTCCCTTCGTTTATTTGTAGGGAAGAGATGGCTGTGAATATTCCCTTGGACTGACCCCGACAGGCATATTAATCTTTGAAGGAGCTAACAAAATAGGCTTATTCTTTTGGTAATTTAGTTTTGTCTGATATTAAAAATGTCTTTTCCTGTTTTGTGGTGGAATGATATGTGATGGATGATTATTGAGGGATGTTTGCCACACCCACATTCATTTTAAACACCCACCATGTGACTGTATTTGTGGGCGTATGACCATGGCAATGAACCTGCTGGATAATCACTCTTAAATGATTTCTTGAACGAGTCTCCGCTTAAAAGCGGAAAGGAAAATGCTATGTGGTGTGTAGATAATTCTGCTGCAGATTGTCCTTGTAAAGTGTTTTCTCTCTGACCAGGCCTAAAATTACCAAAATGGATTTTAAAAAGAGCAAATTGACTCTCGTGGTGGTGGAGGATGATGATCAGGTATGTCGTCTTCCCGTTTTGCCCCTCGCGGTGCATAGCCCTTGGTGGCTGTCACAGACCGGACCGCGGTCAGCAGGAACCTTGTTTGCCGCTCAGGGCCGGGAGCAGGAGCACACGTTTGTATTCCGGCTGGACAGCGCCAGGACCTGCAAACACCTCTGGAAGTGCGCGGTGGAGCACCATGCCTTCTTCCGGCTGCGGGCACCCGGAAATAGCAAGTCCAGCAGATCCGACTTCATCCGGCTGGGGTCTCGCTTCCGCTTCAGGTGGGCACCTCTTTTCTTCGCCTGGATCACGTGTTTGAGGGAGAGCAGCAGCAACTGCATGGTGCGAGAAGCCAGGGGTTTGTGCACAGAGCCTTGGGTCGTGCGCCCCGCCCTGCTTCCATCTTAATTGCTGATCTTTATAGTCCAGCCCTGAAGGCCATTTAGCCCCTGGGTCCTCCTGGATAAAATGGGGGCTGACAATAACCAAATGATTGCTAGTTGACATGTCCCTGGAGCTATGCTGTCTGTTATACTCACTGATAGCCAACATTTAGGTTCATTAATATTAAATGCATGTTTTTAAAGGAAGGGAACAGGCAGAAATGAAGGTGAATAGGCAGGCAGGCAGGCAGAGAAAGGAAGAGGAAGCACTTTATTCTATTCAGTTGTTCATCTTAGTTATGCCCTGGGTCTCCAGACATGAACCTGGATCCTGGGTCCTGGGGACTTGGATTATGCTTCAGCCGGAGGCGGTTGACCAGACCACTGCTCCACCAGGACGTGCCAATATTAAATGCGTTTTACCATGTAGTTTCTGAGTCTCTCGTTTCAAGTACATGAGGCTGTTGGCTACCATATTGGGCTGTGCCAAGTTTTTCGTGTACACATGGCAGCCTTCATCAGATGAGTCCTGTGATGCTCCCCATTTTACCCATAAGGAAGTGAGGGCCGGCGGTTACGGAATCTGCCAGTAAGCAGCAGAGCCGAGACTCAGCCCTTGGCAGTCTGGGTCTTGTATCTAATCACTATTCTATTGCTTTTGCTGTGCGAGCGTCAAGAATTTTGGTGACGATTGACAGTGAGAGCAGATGTCAAAGTGAGAGTGACCCAGAGTGGGCTAAATAAACACTTGAATCTTAAAGGACCCTGAAAAAATAATTCATTCTGACACCTTTTTACTTGTAATTCTTTGACTCCATCTCAGAGTAAATGAAAACTCTCTGGTTGTTTGTTGAAAATGAGGATGTATGCCCTCATCTCAGACCTTAGTAATCAGAGTCTCCGGGTGCCCACACATGCAGGTATAAATACAGCCTGGGGATGTGCCTTTTTAATGGCTCCCCGGACTAATTGCTGAAGCACATTGACAGCCAGGGAATTGCTGCCACAGGGTCTAGAACTTCACAAGCTTTCATACCCTCTCCCTGCACGTGGCACGCCCTTGAACTCTGCGTAACATGCTAAAAGATTTGCTCATTTCAGATTTATCGGCTGTGCAAGGAAATGGCTGTGCACTTGGGTTTAAAGAAATATTTTGTGTAAATGTATTTTTGAATGCTGCAAAGTTTGGGGGCAGCGGGAACCAAGTCCTTTCTGAGAAAGAATCAGCTCACGGGGTTCTGTGGAGGGTGGAAAATGTCAGAACTGCAAAGGTTAGCGGAGACTGCACTATGTGCTGATGTCTGCTCTCGCTGCGGGGGCGGGGTGGGGGGATGGTTGGGGAGGGTGCCAAGGCAGGCTTTTTGGTCCTGGGAGGAAACTCCCCAAGGATTTGGTGCACACAAGGCTCCCTCTGCCCTTTCAAGAGAAGCCGAAGGAAGGGGAGTTTGGAGATGAGGTGGCCCCCTGGGAGGCACATAGAGCAGGCGGCAAGTGGCTCCTTCCATCTGAGAATCATAAAGCAGGAGTGGCTGGAATGAAGCGGTGATAGATCAGACAAAAATAGCCTGCCTCCTCGGAGCTGCAGCTGGATGTCACGTTGCTTGACACCCAGAAAACCTTGGTGAAAGAAGTAATCCTTTCCTTGGCTTAACAAGGAAAGCAAGGTTTGGGAGCATGGTCACTGATAACAGCCATTTAAAAGTGTTAAATGTCTACATGTATGTGTTTTATGAATGGTTATTTATGTGCAGTTCAGCGTTCTCTCAGTCAAACGTTCCAAATACTCGGGTCTGCTTGGTTTGTGCAGCCAAGTGTCTGGTACCTAAATTGCAGTTTTCTTCTTCGGTGGCGACAGTATCTGCACCTATAACGTAGCCTGGGTTTGGCAAAGGTGATTTTTCACTTCCAGACGGAAGCCTCAGTGTAGTGTGTCTTCACCAGATGAGACTGAGATATGTTGAAATTTACCTTGGAGCTCTTGGAAATAAAAGTTCACTTCCAAATATGTGTAAGCTACTGATGTTCTGTTGGTAACAAGCGATGGAATCTGTACTTTCCAGTGGACGGACGGAGTATCAGGCGACCCACAGTGCCCGGTTAAGAAGAACCAGCACCTTTGAGAGGAAGCCTAGCAAACGCTATCCATCCCGGAGACATTCGACCTTCAAAGGTTGTGTTTTTTCATTCTGCCTTCGAATTTTACATGATGGTTTAGTTGGTTAAGCCCCATGGACCTTGGTAAAATAATTTTTGAAGGAACTCTGTACTATTCTGTTTTGTCATTCCAAAGGTTTTTTTTTTTTTTTGGAAAAAAAAAGGGATTCTCATGGTGGGGATCAGCTTATTTCTGCCATCTCCTAGTCTTTCCACATGGGCTGTGTTTCTTCTGCTGCTTTTGCACATTTCTTGTGCCTCTTTGCTGCTTTTGGACCTGGAAACTCAAGGAATATCGTAAACACATGTCTTGCTTGTGGAAGATGATACTGTGTCCTGAAGGAGAAAACATTCCTTCTTTCTTCCATCTTACAATTTCAAGTGGGGACACCCATCTCCTGCTCTCCGGCATGCTCACCACATCTGAGCAAAGCCAGAACTTTTAAATACTTGACTCAGGTCTGACCATTGTCTCAAAACAACCGTGAGTCTGGCCGGGTCCTGGGACGCTTGCCCTTCCCACTTTCCCAGAAAGACCCTGTCCTGTGGTGATCACATGAGGGGGCTTCCTATGGCTCAGAGCATGTCCAGCCTCCAGGTCATGAAGGGACCTCCAGGTTCCTTCCAGGCCCTACTCTCTTTACTCCCTTTGTTTTTACTGACTTCTCCAGTCACAGCTTTGGCATCTTTGTGAAGCTCGTAGTGATTTTGCACATCTCACTTTTAAAACTAAAATGGCATCTAGTTTAATCAGCTCTCCCTCTTCACGTGGCCCCTTCCGCAGACTCACCCCCACTACAGTCAGAAATGTCTGCCCTCAGCCGCCCAGTGCAGCGTCCAGCTTTGTCATCTTACTCTGTTTTCCCTGTGATGTACCTCTGTCTCTATCGGTGTGAAGGCTCAGTCCTTGAGAGCAAGAACTGTGTCTCGGCTCTGCATCGAGACCGCCTGGTTCTGGGAACATACTCAGTGAGCTTCCCCGGAGTTAACTGGAGGGTCGGGCACAGAGGAAGGGGCACACTTTTCCTCTGGAAAGAAGTAGCCGAGGTGAAAGATTCTGCCTCCTGGGGTCACGGACTGCCCAGAGATAGAGGAGTCTCTTTCCCGTCGTCGTCCTTGCCTGGTAAATGTGGAAAAGCATTCTAACATGTCATGCCTGTCTTGTAGCAAGCAACCCGGTGATCGCCGCTCAGCTCTGGTAAGTGCCCCCTGGCTCTGGGGTCATCATCTTTTCTCTAATTGTTACATTTCTTTTCCACCTTGACTGTTTCTTTAATACAGTGAAATCACAGCACGAGTCACCTGATCCCTTTTTTTTCCTTTTTCTGCTGCCTGGCTATACTATACTCCTGGCTTCCAATAAGTACACAATAGAATGTTCCCAGGCAGTTTGTTTTTTTGAACACACAGCTGCTGTCTTTGAGTAGCTTTGTGCTTTGTTGATTGTAGCAGTAGGTGATAAAGGGGACAGGAATGTGTCCAGCACACTGTGCTCATGGCATCAGAGGCAGGGATGGGAAAGAAAGAGCATACTCTTGAGCAAAAGCTACCTGAGAACAAATACCGACTTTGCTCAGTGACGTGGTTTTTATAGGCAGGTTTTACAGGCAGGCGACGCAGAAGACCTTTCCTAAACAAGCAACCCCTGCTGGAAAAAGAGCCTGTCCCAGGCTGACACTCTAGCACAGGAGTCAGCAGACTTTTTCTGTAAATTGCCAGTGAGTCAACATTGTAAACTACTTAGCTTTGTCTTGGAAGCACCAAAGCACGATAACTGGTATGTCAGCAAAGGAACATACTGTGTGCCGGTGACGTGTTCCTCAGGAGAGCCAGGCTGGCCCGGGCGGCACCTCGGCCAACCCCTGCACTGGACTAAGTGTTCTTGAGCTTCTAGTAAGTGGAATCATCCCCTGGGCTTTGGAATGTCCCTCTCCTGCCTGAGGCCGGCCACACCGCTGCACAACCCAGTTGATCTCTGGGGGCGGAGTGGGGGACCCAGGCATGTGTGGTGTTTCAAGCTCCCCGGTGATGGCAGTGTGCTGCCCAGGTGAGACCCGCTGTCCTGCCTTGTATGTGGCGTACATCTCATGCCAGAGAATCACCAGCCGTAGTTGTTTCTACTCCTGTGTCCAAACCACAGCTACTCACTCATTGTCCAGGGCTCTAGTCTGCTAGCCCCACAGCGTGGCTGAGCCAGCTCTGTGGACAGCAGGCGGAGCATGGCCTGGGTGACATGGGCAGGAGGCCGTGGGCAGTGATGAGCACTCTGGCAGTGGGGGTGGATCAGGAGGCCCTGCCTCACCCGACTTTTGCTCTAATCAACTCTAGGGCATTGCCCTCCTCACCCTCGCATTCTGAGCCTGCTTTTTCTCATTTGAAAATAAGGTTGGGCTAACTCAGTGTTTTTCTAAATATTTTTAGCTTCTGATTTTTACCCTCAGAAGAAAGCTGACATTGAAACCCACATGTCCACAAAAGTGGACATCCTCTGAAGAAAGCCAAGTGGGATGGTGGGGGTCCAGTGCCTGCTGCTGCTTGTCCCTGTGCCCCCAGATCACCCCGAGGCACTTCAAGGACCCCCAAGGTCCTTGGTGTCACATGGCTGGAAACCTCATCTCTGATTCCAAACTCTACAAGAGGCACTCTTCTGCTGGGGGTCAGGTGGCTGACTCCTGTCTCTGCTTCAGTTCTAATGAAGGGGCTGTATCTCCCTTGCTCCCCTGGAGGTGGGAGGTGGTGGCAGTGCCCTGAGTTGCATCTAGACTGCAGACCTGCCCTATTTCTGGGATCCCTGTGGCAGGTAGTATCCTAAAAAAGACGTGCACCTTTTTTTAGCCTCTCAGCATGGCTTCATTCTCAGGGGCTTGGGAGTTGTAGCATTTTTTTCCTTGACTCTCTCGGAGTAATTGCTTTGTTTGTTTTTCCTTAATATAATTACATTTTCTTCTTAGTATTTAGTCAAGGTTATATATATTAGGAACCAAAACAAACTTAAAAAAAATTAAATTCCATCAAAAAAATAAATAAAAGCCAATAAACATACCCTTTAGGAACAAATAAGCTAATAACCACTGCTTGCAATTACTCCTCACTGCCCGTGGGAGCCCAGGGTGAGCAGGACTGCTCGGGGAGCCAGGGATGAAACTGCTCTGGGTGGCAGAGGTGATAGCAGAAACTGAGTACCCTGCAGAACGCTTGACCTTCCTGCTGAAATGCAGCCGGGGTGAATCTGGCTCACCACCAGCTCTGTGCATTGGCCCTCTCTGAAAAATGGAACACACAGCCATTTCGACCCCAAGCAAGACTCCCAGCATGATCTGTTTCCCTCTCTGGATGAAGGAAACAAGCCTTGATTTTAAGCACATACCCTAGTGAGATTGCTCTCAATTTTGTGCCATGTTTGTGGTTTTTCTGGCAGATGCCAAGCTTGTGTAGTGAACACTGCGTTTTACACTCACCTTCTGCACCCATGCTTTTTTTTTTTTTACCAGGAGTTATACTTCGGATCAATCCAATTAGGATTGTGCAGGAGGATCCTAAAACCTTTTCTCTTGGTTCAGTGGGGAGAATGTAGGCTTTGGGGGCAAGCACATGTCCACTTCAGTCCTGGCCGTGCCTCTGACTAGCCAGATCACCCTGAGCAGACGTCTCTGTTAGGCAGCTATTCCCTTATCTGTCCATGAGGTGGTAACGTGTTGTTGATCTCAGAACCTTGCTGTGTGGCTTGAAGAGTAACAGATGGGAAGTTCCCAGTTCAGGGCCTTGAATGGGATGAACATTCCAGAGCAGTGACTGTAGAGCGGCCTTACTTGCTGCTCGCAGCAGGGCTGAGAGTGGACATTCTCAGGAGTGGCTGTGGCTGTCCCTCTAAGCCTGGAACAGCCGCTAAGTTTGGCTGGACGTCATTTTTGCCACGAGAACATGGCATCACACCCTGGCTTCTGTGTCATTAACTGCAGGTGTCAGTTTCTGAGCTCTAATGGGATGGACGTTGCCATTGGGTTTCCTCAGTTTTATATTAAGCAGTTAATGCCAAAAGGAAACTATTTGCTAAACTTCCTCACAGCACTTGGTTATGAACTAAATCAGTAACAATTTTACTTTGCCACTTGTTACCATTTTTTTTTCTTTTCTTTTAGCTCTAAAACAAATCCTGAAGTTCACAATTATCAGGTGAGACTGCTTTTTTAAGCTTTTCATGTAATACTTCTTCAAGTGTTTTGAATTTTTCACATTGAAGACTCACTGTGCTTATAATCAGACTTAGAAGAAATCATAATGCTCCATGTTTTCTTTTTGAGAAAACAGTAAGAGAACTCCTCCCTACACACATACTCTTCCTCTTGGTCATCTGAGCTGCCTGTTTTTCTTGTCAACGCACAAGTGGCAAGGATAGATGTTTTAAGTTTCTGGGTGGTCAAACCACCTTCTTGGGGGCACTCAAGTGAGGCCTTTTGGGGGAGGTCAAAGCCTCAAGAATACCAACTAGTCCTTGACATGTGCCTACTGGAAAGCATGTCCTGGTCACATATTTGGAAAATGTTGCACCTCATTCCCCTCCTTGGATCCTACAGTGCCTGTGGGAGTGTCAAAAGAATGGAGAAAGCTTACAGGAAAGACAAGTTTTATTTTTTTTTTTAAATCTAGTGTTTGATTATTAAACATCCCCATAAAAAAAGCTAACGTCCCTCTACCCACCCACCCCCCCATTTTTTTATTTTTATTTTTGGTGGTACATCCATTACCATCCCTTTCTAAAACCTGCTTGGTAAAGCACTGTGCAGGCCCAGAGCCTGCAGGAGTATAGGTCTGTTTCCACAGCTGGCGTTCTGCAGGAGGACCCTCGGCCACACCTCCCGCCTGCCCACTGCTACCCGTAGGTAGCTCTGGCTGGCCATTCCCAGCCTTCTACCACCTGGCTTCAACTTGATTTTCTATATTTACTTCTCACCCTTTCTCATCACGGAGTTATGTTCCGCTCTCAGAGAATTACATAACCACTGTCCATAATTTCTTCCCACTTGTTCCTTGGCCCAAGCTGTCTGCCTAGAATTCCTTCACCTCCTATCTGTACATGAAAATAACCTGTGAGCCTCTCCTCATACCTTCTTGACAGGAAATCACTGGTCCCCGTGATTCTCAAGCCTGTCACACAGTAAAACCAGCCAGCATGCTTATAGAGTCACCGGTGCTGGGGCCTCATGCCAGCCTGAAGGAATCAGAAACTCTAGGAGGAGAATCTAGTATCAGGGAGTCTCTGCTCTGAAAATGGTTCTAGCAAACAGCCACGTGGGGGAACCTGGGATTGATGATGTGTCTTTGCCTCCTCAGTTGTCATTCATCTGAGCTTAGAGGCAGCATCCAGGTCTGATAACCTCCTAACTGGGGACCAGCTTTCTCATCCAAGGAAACTGTTCTCCTAGGTTTCTGTGCCCTGTCACCAGTCTGACGTTGAAGGTCACAGTAATATAATGAATTCACCTTGAAGCCTTAGTCTAATTAGCCTCCTTCTTGACCTCTTGTTACTCTAGATATTAATTCCTTAGCTGGGAGTGGGATGACAATATCCTTTATCTTTGCAAGGCCTCCAGATCATGTTTCAGAGGAATTCTGATTCTTTTCCATCCATGAGATCACGCACAGTCCCCATATTCATGACTTCTGAGTTTTAAGAAATAATATCTGAAAGTGCCTTGAACCTAATGGGGGATGACCAGGTTTCCAATCTCCTGCCTTCTTCAGGTTCTCGAATCTTCTTGTTTACAGATTGGTGGGTGGTTTTTTGGTTGGTTTTTTGAGGTCTTTCAGGTTTGAGTGTAGATTATGGAGGAAGGGATGGCGACTCCTTGAAAGAGAAAAATTGAGAATGCGTAAATCCATGCGCCCCTGCTCTCTCCCCACCAACAGATGATTGTTGCAGTCAGATCTGCGAAAACTGTCACCTAGACACTGTGCCTCTCTCAGCATCTTTGGCAGCCATTGGTCCCTGCATCTCGCCAGTCTCAGAAGTTCTGTGTTGCTCTGTCAAGGTGTGGGAGTCAATTGACCATGAAGAGAGTGTTCTGAGAAGGGACACGATAAGCATCTGAATCTGAGGAAGGTTTGCAGGATGATAGTGTTGCAAGGCTTATCTCATTCTGAACTCAGTGAGGTTAGCCACCTGCAAAGGATGGATTACCCCGTCCTCAATGAGGACACCCTTGGCATCTTGATTTGTTGGGGCTGTTCCTCGAGTTACAGGATGTTTAACTTCCCTCTTTTCTGCTCAGTAGTTAAAGGTAACCCTCCTGTATTGTGGTCAGCAAAAGTGCACATGTGTTCGCAGTTGTCCCCAGGGAACCTAACTACCCCTTGAAAGCCAGATCCCCGACAGCTTTAGGGTATGAATAAATTGCCAAAGGAGACAAAAAAAGGTTTTGCAGTCTCCTCTTTCCATTTTTATAGACGAAGCAGTACCCACCTATCTCCAAAAAATGTTACTTGGCTGTGTTTGAAGATGGGCCGAGGGCTAGATTATTCTCTTCTGTTGAAGACCCAGTGAGTGGAGCCTCATTTTGGACCTTGCTGTGTGACCAGAACCTCAGAAACAGTCTTACTTTGGACAAATCATTTCAACTCTCTGGGTTTCTGTATCTAACAGAGAAAAATATATAGACGACATCAGATTCTAAAACCCTCGGTCAGCAACTAACTTCTGCTACTGGAATATTTTCCCCAGATTCCTTTTTTTTCCCCCTGTAGCATGTCCTTTTCAGAGGCTTCAAAATTGGTTTGCTGACAGGTATCTTTAAAGGAGGGAAGCCGCTAGAATACAGAATAGACAGGGAGGGCATCTGAGGTCCATGAAAACGGAGTGAACAGAATTGCTGAGAATTTTCCATAACAGAGTGCAGTCTACTGCTTATTAACCTAAGCAGCAGGGGAGGGAGAAGAGGGGAAGAAATAATTAAAAGAGTAATGGTAGCAAGACTGTGACAACAAATGTCAGGAGGCCCTGATTCGCCCAGTACAAAGTTTCCCAGTAAGATGCCCTGGGGTTTCTGGCGATGCCTTAGGACCACTGCCCTCTGCAGGCCAGAAGCAGAAAGGGCTGCCCAGCTGGGCGTCTGGTTTTGAGTTTCCGGTTTGGCTCTCTATTTTCTCCTTTTCTCATCTTAAAATGAACACGTTTCTTCCTTCCTTTTGTGTAACAAGATAATAAGCCTTCTGAATGCTTATTTGCGTTGTTTTTGTTTGTTTGGGGCATTCTGTTTGGGATCACTTTTTGGAAATTGCTCTTATTGCTTTCAACCAGGGGAAGAGAGTTTGCCCACAGCCCTGCTGCCGCCTTGGGTCCTGTCCAGTCTCCGGGTCTGCGAGCAGACACAACCATGAGGCACGAGCCTCATCATTTTCAACAGTGATAAAAAAAAAACATTTCTGAATAAAGACATTGCCAAGCATTCTCCTGATCTTCTGGCACCTTCCATCTGTCCCCTTGGAGAGATGAATATTGCCTGTCCTTTGCCCTCTTGGGACCCTTTCAAGGCAGATGCCTTCACCTCACTTCCCAGGGTCATTCCCCAGCCCCTCGCCTTTGTCCTGGGGGAAACATGATCACCCTGGGAAGTGCCCCTCCCCCAGCTGGGGTGGGGCTCTAACCTTTCCAGCCACCACCCCCTTGGCCCCTTGGGTGGAAGCTGGTAAAGGAAAGTCAGTGAAGACTTGAAATCTAAAGGTCATCGAGTAATCGGGTTTGGTGTTTTATTTCTAGCCTCAGTACCACCCGAGCGTGCACCCCAGCCAGCCCCGGTGGCACCCACATTCTCCCAACGTAAGGTAAGTGATGCTCACGGCACAGCCTGCCCAAGTTTTTCTCCACATAGTTATAAATTGAAATTCTGCTTCAGAAACAACTGCCTTGTCATGGCAGAGATGAATCATTTGCTGAACCAAAGCATGAGACTGGATTTATCAGCGTTACACTTTATAAAGTTGTGTTTTTTTTTTTGGTTCCTCCAAACTCATATTTTTGGGTTGAATTTTGTGTTGGAAATGTTACTTTAAATTTCCAAGTGATGTTTTCCTGTCCTGAGAACTCACTTACTAAAAAATGTGACTAAAGTCTGGGGATTTTTTTGTTGTAGTTATTTTGAAGTTTTTTTGTTTTGTTTTTCCTCCTACCAGCGCGGGTTGTGGGTTCTTTTTTGTGACCATGAATCTGTTTTTCTAAACCCAGGGTTGAGTCACCTTTTTCTGTCAGGCGCCAGGTAATGAACGTTTTTTGGCTTTGTGTCTGTTAAAGCTCTTCATCTCTGCCCTGGTAGTTGAAAGCAACCAGAGATGTACTTGCGGGCATGGGCCTGGCTGTGTCCGAACACATTTATTTCTGAAAATTGGTGGCAGATGGGATTTAACCTGAGGGCAGGTTTACTCACATCTAACCTAACCCACCACAGCCCTTCGTAGGCAATCTGGCATCCACCTTGATTCCTGGATAGTTAGACTTGAGAGCTTTTAATGCTAACTTTGTAAGGCAAACATTCCTTTTAAGATTTGAATTTTAGATCAGTCTTCATTGGTGTTTATGTATGAAGCTCTTTCAGAAATCGAGTTGGTGAATGCAGCGTGCATAAAGTTATTTCTTGGTGGGGTTGCTAGCTTTGCTCCTTGAGAAAATCCCAAGAATGGAAATAAATGCACTTAGAGCAAAGGCAAGGGACAACACTGTTCTTGATAGCTCCCACCAAGTGTGTTGGAGGGCCAAATGCAGTTTGATCATGAACACTTGATATTCGTATGACTTTTTTTCTTTCAAGGAAAGGTGCAGGCAGGCAGGAAGAAAGAGGAGGAAGAAGGAAGAAGCATCTTTATTTTTAATTTTTATATAACTGTTCACACTGGTTGTCATCCCCCCCACCCCGCTGGCCTGGGACTCAAACCCAGGGTTATGTGGCTTGCTCATTCAGAGGCGATTGACCCAATCACTTGCCCACCAGAGTGCACCTCATACAACTTTTAAAATCAAGTTAGAATAGGGGAGTAAAAATTCTAAGACTGGTGTGCTCTGGTAGAGCAGCTGTTGGGTCAACTGCCTCCATAGGAGCGCAGACCACATAAACCCTGAGTTCAAGTGTTGGGTCTAGGGGGAAACAACCAGTGTGAACAACTAAATAAAACTAAAATAAAATAAAATGCTTTTTCCTCTTCTCTCTCTGCCTGCCTGTCCACTTGCCTTCATTCCTGCCCATACCTTTCCTTTAAAAAAAAAAAGCAAAACTCAAAACTCTAAGCCTTCCTGTATTGCAAAGGCTGTTTATTTTCCAGACATAAGAACAAGAAATTTATAGATATGCTTTTTTTCTTAACCTCTTTTTTTTTTTTTTACTATGGTTTACACTTCTGACTGCCTCTTTTATCATATGAGTTTCCTTCTGAGTCATGATCCAACGTGTATCTCTTAAGGGGAAGTCAGAGGAAGGCTGGAAGGGTGCTCCTCTCCATGGGAGCTTTTAGTGCAGAGTCTGAGCCCCACGCTGGAACCTCCCGGCTGGCAGTCCGTGCCATAGGGCCCAGCTTCTGTGTTCTTGGGGTTCTCTGGAGTTTGAGAAGTGATGCCCAAGATGCTCCTAGAAATGAAATGAGAGTTCATTAGTCCAGCACTCTGAGCAAAGGCTGCCAGAAATACTACAGCGTGTGTTAGCATGACGGCGGCTTTGAGAAGTCCCCTCATAGAGGAGCCTTTCTCACCTTTTGAGCATTCCCCGGACAAACTTGATAGTCTCTCACTTTTTGAGGAATGATAGCATAACCTAGACATTGATAGATAGATGTCCTCTATCTGAATTTTAAAAATACTTCTGAGTAGAAAATCCATTCATCCCAGTGTGTAAGCCATCCCCATTCACGTATTCATGGGTGTCCCTGCCTTTTCCTTTGTGCTTGTGTTGTTTTGCTCACATCTCTGAATTGTCTTCCATTCCTTCACTAACCATTCACTCTGCAAACAACACAGGCCATCCTTTCAGGATGACAGGCCGCATTGGAAAGCGCCAGCCAGTGGAGATGACAGCCATTTCGATTATGTCCACGACCAGAACCAGAAGAACTTAGGAGGAATGCAAAGTATGATGTATCGAGATAAACTCATGACTGCACTTTGAAAGACTGAAGCATCTTACTTCCATTCACCATCATAGTTTCATTACATTCCATGAACAGTGTCTTGGCCTCGCGTGGATGTGTTTGTAAAAAGAGTCTCTTTAAGGAATAGTTCTGACAGGTATTTTCAGCATCCGTGTAAATATTTGAAAATAACCACCGTGGTTCGTCATCATTTACTGTTGACTTCATTCTTAATAAAATGAAGGTAGTTAAAGGCTCAGGAATCATTTTGATATTCTGATTTTTAAATTGGAACAAGAAGTCTTTGTTTATCGCTTTGCTGTGCACCTGATACGTCTTTGTTATTTAAATGGGACCAACATAAAAGCACAGCAACTTGGGAAGCCAGCTCTGTGTGGAATACCAGATTGTATCTTGGTGGTCTGAGGTAGCTAGAGCTTGGCTCTGCCCTTGTGTGATCTTGGACAGGCCACTTCCCCTTGGTTGGCCTCGTTTTCCCCAGCTGAAAAGTGGGCTTCACTAAATTCCCAAGGACCTTTCCAACACTAAAATTCTGGGATTTATTAAAGTGTCATCTTTTTAGGCTGAGGACTTCACATTCAAGCTGCATTTCTGATCGGAAAACTGAAATAGCCTCTTCTTTAGCAGAGATTACCCCTTTCTGAAGCGAAATAAAGTCGAAAACTTGCTAGCTATTATATAAATACAGGGAGACTTTGAATGTCATGTCTTAAAGCAATGTAGCCACTTTGAATTTTAGCGATTTTACTAATCATGAATTGCATAACATGTGTTTTGAGAGAATTTGCTACTCAAGTATGAAAATAATTTTCTTAGCATCTTAATGATTGGTGCTGCTAACTTGCATGATTTCAGAAGACATAATGACGAATGCACAATGTCAGAACTTGTAGATGCGAGGGTTGGTTTTATGCTTTTGAAAAGCAGCATGCAATCCGAGATGCCTTATGGCTTAAAGTGAAGCGTGTAAGGTTTTAATGAAGTTGTGCCAAAGCATTCTGCAGAACAGGACAACACTGGGTGTTGCTTAGTGTTTGGGTAGAACTAGAAATCAGAATGTTGTGTTTTAGGGTAAAACCAAAATATTTATTTCCCCCCATTTCAAGCAACAAGTCAAACATTTTTCTCTTATTAGATAGGCCTGAGATAGTTTTCATCAGTATTTTTATGAAATCAATTCTTGTGCCTTCAGAGATATATATATATATATATATATATATATATATATATATGCATATATCTAATTGTAATTTGGCTCCTTTAAAAAGTCTCTTAAAATGGATTAATATTCTTGCGATATTTTATTTTTAAAATCAGATCTTTTTTTTCCCGGTGAGTACCAAAATCTATCCTGAAGGAGGGAATTAACTGCATACCTTGCATGGTGGAGTTGATTACCTATAAATTCTCCCTAAGATATCTGTTTACAGGTGTATTCCATTTTAGCAGATGTTTTTGATCCTCAGTGTATGTACTACATACAAATAAATGTGTCAGAATCTTTTAATCTTGTTGGTAACATTTTTAAAAATGTGTTTCCAAGGAATAAAGATTATTCTTGCTTTTTTTGGACTCCCCTCTTCATTTTATACTGCACAAACGTATCATTTCTGAAAGATGTAGGTAATGGAATGGTGAGCTTTTGGAAGTCTGAAGGTGAGCATTCATTTAGGTGGCATGGAGCAAGCTCTCCTAGAACGAGGCCACTCTTGGGAGACTGGCTCTTGTCAGCACAGTGGCTGAGGGTTTCTTCCTCCAGGGCAGCTCTGGTGTAGGTGTTAGTACTTCGTCACAGGTGCTGAGTAGAGTGAAGTGGCGGCAGTGGGGTTTTCCCTAGTCCTATGATGGGGTGGGTGTCTGTCCCAGCTGCTGCTGCTGTTCCTGGCAGAAAGCCATCCCAACCGTGGAAATTGTGTACACCATCTAATAAATACTCTTCTGCTGAAAATAACATGAGTGGATTCTGTTGTCTGCAACCAAGGAATTGAACCAATATGCGTCCTCCTAATTGTTAGATGCAGTGGATACTTTTCATTCCTTGACTCAGCGGGCCCTCTTTGCGGCATCTGACTATAATGATCACCCATTTTCGGCTTTTTTATTTTTTTTATTTTTTTTTATTTAGAGGAAGGAAGCAGGCAGGTAGGCAGGAAGAGAGAAGAGGAAGCTGCATCCATCTGTTCATTTAATTGTTCATGTTGATTGTTTTCTGGCAACCCCATCCTACCTCCATCCTGGGCTATGAATCCAGGTCCTTGGACTTTCCACGAACTACACCATCCGGAGCCACAGACTTAACCGCTGAGCCACGAGGGCCCACCTCATTCACAGCTCCTTGAAGTTCTGATTCCTTGGTTTCTGTGCTATCTGCTTCTCCAGCGCTTTGACTTCTTCAGTCCTTGGAGCAGCCTCCTTTCTTGCTTTTAAATCCTGGTGTTTTCCAAGGGTTCTTTTTCTGCCCACTGTTTTTCTCACTGGTCAGAGTCTACTGCGGTTTTCTCATCCTGTCGTGATATTATAGTGCTGTTGACTCTGAAGCCAATATGCGTAACCTGCACTATTCTTGAGTTTTTAGACTCGACACTTCAACTTATCTATCCCGTGTATTCCTCACACTCCACGTGACAAGATTGAGTTCATCTTTTTTTTAATGAAAAACAGAAAAAAAAAACACCTAGTGTCTATCCCAGTTCACCTTTCTACCCAAGGTGAGAGTTCTTACATCATCCTTCTGGCCCCCACATCCAGGGAGTCCCCCTTCTGTTTGATTCTGACCCCTTAGTGTTTGTTTAACCCGACCTCTTCACCTGACCTCGTAGCCGCGGATTTTCTCTGCTTCTAGGTGCTCTTACTGATCCCTCTGGCTCATCTCTCCTGACAGGTGCCTGCTCTTCACAGTCACGAGAGCGGCTTCCCTGGAATGGCATCTGATTGTGCCGTTCCTGGGTCTGACAGCTGCCAGTGTTCTCCGTCCCCCAGAGGATGGACTCCCAGCCTGCTCTGGAGATCCCCCTCTGCCTTCATCCTCTTGCTCCTGCGTGTTTCCTCCCACCTCTCACCCTCCTGTTTAAACTGCTGCGACACCGAACTGCTTGTAGTTCCTGGCATTCACCCCACCCTGCTGGTAATCCCATCTGTGTCTTTGCAAATACTGTTCCTTCTGCTGAGAATGCCCCCCCCATCTCCTTTCCCCCCCTGCTCATCCCTCAGTCTCCATCCCCGCAGGTGCTGTCGTCTCCCAGGACCTGGCAAACTGTTCACGTCTATGCTCTCCGCTCCACTCCCAGCCTGCCAGCCCCCTGTACATCATCCTTGCTCTCACTTCTTCATCTTGACGCCTCTTGTTCATCTCCTCTGGAGCCTATACGCTCCTTACATGAGCTTGGTGTCACACTCGCCTTTGTTCCCCAATGCCTCATGGGTGGCAGGCGCTCCGCAAATGTCTGTTCAGTAAATGAATTGTTTCACATTCAATCTAAAGGAGACGTCTGTGTCGTCTCAGCCTGTCCAAAACCTGAACAACCGGACTCATTCCGGACACCGAGTTTGAGTAGCTCCATAGGATCACCTCATGTGCTCTGAATTCATCTCCTTCCTTGATGTTCTCACGTGTGTCCAGCACCGCAACTGAGGCACTGGTATGATGTTGAGCCGAGCAGAGGACTTTCCAGCATGTAATATAGACATCCTGGGAGGCTGACATTCATCCATGCTAACATACAGGGGCTACTAAGAGTGTCATGTCACCTGATCTGACCACTCGGAGGTTGGGAAGCTCAGAGTTAGAGTTTAACTGAGTAATTTGTGCACGGCTGCACAGCTGGTAAGTGGAAAGTTAGAATTCCGCCTCCTGGTCTCTGTGCTCTGATGCCTGTCACTGCTACTCATGCCACCATTGGAGTCCCAGCCACCCACATCTCCACAGGACTATATTCGGTTATGTTGAAGCATTCACCACACTGAGATCCAGTCACAAGGGAGCCACCCACCACCAGCAGCAGTCTAATAACTAGCCATACTTGCCACACCCCCCGCCCAGTAACTGTCCATCATCGCCAGCAAGCTATGACCTGTTACCTCTCTCCCCTCGTCCATCCCCCAGAGGTTTGGTAGCCCTCCATTCCAGCCACCCTTCCTCCAGTAGTAATCTAATACTCCTGTCCCTGCAGGCATTCTTTCAACGGCAGTTTCCTTTGCAAAGGGGCAGAGATTGCATATTATTTTCTTCTTTCTGACACACTCCTCGTTTGAGGTGATCCAGTGCTGCTTCCTGACAGCTTGCACACTAGTCACTTCTTCTGGACTGTTAACCTGCCAGCAAAACCAGGCTCACAATTCCGTAACCGGTAGAATTAGCTTTTTGCATTTTTGAAACCCAGGCATTTTATGGGTCTCATCGCATCCATTATTTTTCTGTGATCCCTCAGAATATCTGACAGTGAATTGACAGTGTTATCAAGATTGATGTAATTCATATAGACTGGAAGTCTTAAAATCAAGCCAGGTAATTACCTTGGCCTTCAAAATCCTTTTGCTATTTCATTTCGTGGTGTGCCATTTCCACAGAAAATCGTTTTCCTTCACAGCAAAGATGGAAGAATAAGGACAGTGTCGGAGTCCTTTGTTTTTCCTTTGCCTACTAATATGGCACCACCCTTCCAGGCCAGTGACTCCAGCCTCCTGGGTCCGGCTCTAAACACAGCTCTTGATAGATCCTTTTTGCTGTCCTTGACTCTTCAGCTTTTAACTAGTCCTCTAAGATCTGAGCTCATCAAAGAACTCTGTGCAGCCATATTGATCCCTTTGGATCAATGTTTCCCAAACTTGGCTCTTAAGTTAATTCCCTGACTGACTGAATCTTCCAGAAAGTACCAGATAAATAACCTGAATGGGCTTAGCATGATTTGCTCCTGTCATCTCACTACAGGAGGCTGTGAATAAAGGCTCAGGCAAGTCATAAGGGGACAGAGAGAAAAAGCAAGTTCTGTTAAAGAAAGGACAGTGCCTTCACCCATGAAAGATGGCACATTTTAAGAAGTCCCAGGGGTATCCAGAGGGTGAAATTAACATTTAGTGGAGCCTCAGTAAATGAAAATCCCCAATAATTTTGAAAATAGGCATAATCCCCCCCAAATTAGGAAACCAAATAACCGCTTGGATAGCTGATTAAAAGCGGAGATTGCTTGACTGTTTTCATGGTTGCGGGTGAGACCGAGAACAAAGAGTCCCTGCGAGGGCAGGCATAGGCCTCACTTGGGAAAAGCCAGCTCCCTCTCTAGATACGTGTACCCTTGTTTTAGTGGCTCAGTTTTAACTCTCAACAGAGAGCAACTCTAATTTTTTTGAGTAGGCTTGGTGACAAAGCAAGTGAATGCATATTGTAATAAATAGCGAGTTCTGCTTAACATAGGTTTGCACTTCCTGAACCTTGAAGTGGAGCAGAAGAGTGTACTGAGGAATCTAAGGTTGCTTTATGTGGCCCTAATGTCACCATATCCTCCTTTCTCCAAGTCCATCCAACCCGGTCTGTGTCACTGTTCTGTTGTCCCTCGGTCCACAAGCAAGGTGTTAACAAACTCCCAACAGCTGGAGGAAGGCAGTGTGGGCGCACACCTGTCAAAGGGCCATGCCCAGGTAAAGCCCGTGGTGGGAGTTGGCAGAAGTAAAATGGGAGGACATTGCAAGCCCACGAGAGGATTGCAAAATCCAGTGTGGAGTTTGGTTGGGGACAAGAGCCTGCCGCTCTCTGACTCGATGAAATGTAGGCGGCTTTGGGACTTCAAGCTTTGCTCCTCACTTGTCATGAGACCTTTGTCCAGTTTCGTTTCTTCTCTGTACCTCACTTCCCTCATCTCCAAATGAACTGTAATACTAGTTCTCTGTAATAACATTGTGTGTAGAAGGTGCTGTGTGTTACATCTGATGCTAGCTGGTAGCAATATTTAGTAGTGTTTTGAACTGTAAAGCTTTAGCAGTCCATGTGGTAAGAAATAGGGCAAGGAGAGTCAGTCTAGCTCAAGAAATGTGGTCTGTGTCTGAGGTGGAGACATGAGGTGCAGATGTGTGGGCAAGGTTAGCAAGAGGGGTGCGTGGTTCCAGAGGGAAGGCCAGATGGACACGAGCTGACACGATGATAAAGATGCCTCCGGAACTCCTAACCAGCGAAGAACAGAAACAGCATGGGCATCTTGAGAGGGGATAAAAAGAAACAGAAATGATATTTTTGTCTGAGCATTCTAGGAAATAACTGTCCAGGCAGAATGTGGACAATACTCCCCCATCTGTAAACGGCAAAACTGACAAAGAGGAAGGACAGGGTGAGACTGCTCAAAATCTTTTCGGCAGGTACAGTTGAGACTCAAACGTCTTGGGCATTGAAAATAGAGCACCTGCTCAATTCCTAACTTGTCTAGCCAGGGGTTTCATCTTGCACAAAGCAGAGGAAACTTTTAACTATTAGGAGACTAAGTAGAAAGTCATAAAGGAAACCGCCATGCTTTTTAAAAACTTAAAAAAAAAAAAAAAAATACAGACAGTGGTAAAAATTCAAACACATTACCTAAAAGACAATATGTTGCTTTTCCTTTCTACCTTGTCATTGCCTAGTTCTCCTCAAAGGCAAACGTTGTTAGATTTCTTGTCAATCCGGTGATAGTCTATGTATAAACAAATGCATGTAGTTATTTAACCCATCAATATTGGAGGCCATTTAGGCACCTCCAATCTCTAAAATGACAAATTTATTGCCATTCTCATACATTCTGTGCACTGGAACAGAGCCAAGAAGAAATTCCCTGCAAGGGGAGTGCCTGGGTCAAAGGATCTGTATATTTCCCTTGGATGTTGCCTAAGGAAATTTCCCTCCAAAGAAATTCTGCCTGTTCAGTTCCCCGCCCTGCAACACCAGGGCTTAGACAGCGAGTCTGATCCCGCAGGAAGTCAGCTCATCGCCCTAGCAAACTTTTTTAATCCTTCGTTAGTCTGATGGATAATAAGCCAAAATTTGTGCTCTAATTGGATTTTCTCGATGAGCAAGTTTGCACACCTTTTCATCTTTAGGAGCACCGTTTTGTTATTTGTTTTCTGTGAACTGTCTGGAATCCTGTTCCTGAGTCATGTTCTTTCATAAAGATCCGGCTGATGAACTAAAATTAACCATGTCACCTTAGCCTTTTTAATACTAATGAAGGGGAAAGCTAGGAAGAATTGATATTTACCAGACTTTTTTTTTGAAAGCAGATTTCCAGTTCCGGTAGCAATCAACATAATATCCTGCACTGGAGATCTGGAAAAACTAATAGCTTGGGTAAAGGGATTGATTTTTACTATCCATGTTTCCTGTTGGGAGTTTATTAAGAACTTTCTACGCAGACCTTGTGAATTTCCCTGGTGCATTTGATCAGGGAAAGTCAGATTTAGTTACAATTAAAATTCTAATATATTGGCTTAAAATCACAGCCTCATTCCCAAAACTCACCAGTGGTTTTACTGGGGGAAAGCCTGCCAAATTTAAAATACCAAGACTCTGGTGGTCTCAGCAGTCCACTCAATAGGGTTAGATAATTAGAGGAACATCCCCGTAGGCTTGTGTTATAAGAAACCGACCGAACCTACCTAATCATCCCCTTCTGAATAGTGACTGGTTTAAACATCCACTGTCGGCAGCTGATACCTCAAAAGCAAAAGGTGTTGCTATGAGAACGGCTCCTGCAGCCCATGGCTGAATAATGGATGTGGTCTCCACATTAAAGGCAATTAAACAAACCCTTAAAATTAGGCCCAGTGTATCAGAGTCAAAGTAAGGATGTTTGTAATAGAAGCTTCTGAAAAACAAGAATAGGGGAACAGAGACAGCATCATTTGAGGAGACTTTTAAAGCACTAATGAAAACCAGAGTAGATAATCCTCATCTGTATCACCTCAGAAACATGCACCCAGTGTTCATTTCCAGCACCTGCTCACACTGGCGTCTTGTGCACTTAGAATGGCTAAAACCTGCCCTTCGCAGAGCGTGCCTTCATCTAACCTGAACTTTATTCTGGAATGAATAGAAGTCTTAATTTCATTCATTTGGGAGAGTTGGATGCTGTCTGCAGAGTGGAAAAATTGCATTATTGATTCTTGTCCGAGTCGACCATAGCTTTCTGGAAGTGTAAAAGATGATAAAGAACTGACTTTTAGGCCGTGGTTATTTTGTCTCTGTATTCCTTGAGGGCTCCCATATGATACTGTTTGGGGATGCATTTAAAGCAATGGCTGAGGGAAAGTCTGTTAATGTTATTACCTCAGAACAAATTTTTTTCTTCATTTAAGGCAAAGGTGGGCACTAGAATGCAGCAATAAGAGACAAAAATATCTGTAAGCAACCAGGAGATAACACTGTTAGATTTATTAGAAGTGAATGTTCTAAAGGAAAACAACTCTATTTGTGTTGGTATTTTTTTAAGGCAGGAAAGAGATTGAATAAACCCTTAGTCATGAGCTGCTGTGCCAAAATGAACTCATGAAATATTTATTCTTTGGACTCAGATCCTGAAATTGATCTGGAATCGCAAAAATTCTACATCTCTCCATAAAGCCACACAGCCCCTCCTCACAGCTGCTCAGTGCCTCGCACTCCATTAGAAAGCCATTTAAAACTTAGCAAGAATGATCTCAGGATAAAATGTTTTTTTTTTTTAAAGGAGAGTAAGGAAGGGAGAGGAGGATGAAGATTTTTCTTTCTTTAAAGAAGGAATGAAAGTGAGTAGGCAGGCAGGAAGAGAGAGGAGGAAGAAGCATCTTTTTTAAATTTTCATTTAGTTGTTCATACTGGTTGTTTCCCCTATCTCCTGGACCTGGGACTCTAACCCAGGGGTATGTGGCTTGCTCCTTTGGAGGTGGCTGACCTGACCACTACTCCACCAGGGTGTGCCTGAAGCATTTTTCTCCGGAAGAAAGAGGAGGAGGAAGCACTTTTATTGGCTTATTTATTTTTGGTTCTTCTCCCTGGTCCCAGGTCACAAACCCCCATCCTTGGGCTTTATCCATGGTCTGTACCCCAGTCAGTGGCTTAGTGTCTGAGCCACCAGGACAAGCCAGTAAAATGGATATTAGGGCAGAACATTTTCAAGGTCTGTGTACCTGCTTGCAACCATTCATTGAAATCATTTGATAACATTTTCACGAATGAAAAATTGCAGACTCCAAGATGGAGACAAATATGCTCCTCATATAGGATGGAGACTCCATTATCACCAAACCTTCAAAGATTCTCATCACTCCTTAAAGGGTAGCCTGTTTGACTCTACCATTTTACAGAGACTATTTAGTATAATGTTAGGAACCACTGGGGAATTCATGAGCAAACAAGCCTTTATGAATAGACACTTGATAAATTACCTAGGGGAATTAAAATTTGATGCACCGCAGCATTCATTCAACAAATATCAACTGCTTAACTGCTTCTAGGGTGTACCCACGACTACAATAGACAGTGGGATTGATGTTGAAGAAGGTGCCATCTTCGGCTCCCGTAAACTAATATATTGATCAAAGCAAGCACTACTAATCTAGGATGGATTCAGACATCACTTGCTAACTCTAGAATTAGCTCCAAGTTGATCACTTGGAAAATAGCTTGAAAGAAATACAAATTCTTTCTTTCTTTCAATTAGTAGTCTAAAGGAATTTAAACTCTGCCCCCAAAATGTAATTTTGACCTTTTCTGACAAGAGAAAAGAAAACACCAAGTTACTGCAAGAAATCTTCCCTAATTGATAGACTTAGCATTTGTAAGGTATCATATTTTTAAGATGTTTATACAATTTTCTTCTCAAACCCATTATGAAAAAGGCACTGTTTTCCACCTGTACTCTGTGCGTACTATGAAATGGCATTCCTGCACTGAATTCAGTAAGAGCTTGTAGCAGTACGTTATTCTGCTGACCCACACTGTTTAGTCTCTACTAAATTAAAATAGATATAAGTGAATGTATCCTGGGAGCAGTGATGAGCAAATGCTCCTTTTCTCCTATCTCAATTGGACATGGCAGAGATAAAATTATTTTATTGAACTGTGGTTCCTGGCATATAAATGCTTAATGACTGCTTGCCCAAAATTGCAGTGTCTGGGGCCCAAGTAAGAGTGATGAGTTACCTAAGGTCACCTAGCTAAGTGGCAGTAAAATCAAAGCTTAGTGCTAACCAGCATTCTTTTTATATCATTATACTGCTTCTTTTCACTCACAGTGTATAAGCACTTACTAGAATCCAGGGCTCTAGGCAGGTGCCTGGATTCAAATCCCTTCTCTGCCATTGACTAGCTCTTGACTTTGGAAAAGTTAATTAGTCTCTGTTCTTGTTTCTTTATGAAATAAGGATAATAATAATAATTGTCCTTTCTTCAGATGATTATTAGAGGATTCAATACTTTATAAATTGTACAGTGCTGAGCACTAAAAATTGTTAGCATCTGGGCCTTTTCCTCTAAGTTAGTAGAGAGCATGATTAATGTACTCTTGTTTAATCAGGAGGTATGATTCTGTTAGACCATCTGCAAGAAAAACCTGGCGGTTGGGTAGACTCCACTAAGGGAGTTCAAATGGAGACCACAGTCCCAAGCCAGTGGCTTGGATACAGACTTGGTGGTAGTGCTATCCCACTTTTTCTTGTCTTTGGTACACCGCAAATGCAATGTTTGTCTGGCACACTGGGGTGAGCAGACAAGGCAGCTAGAAGCTCCAGGCTCCCCAAGTCCTGTCCACTTGCTCTCAGAACTGAGGGAATACCTGGTTCAACCACTGACAGCCCTTCTGAGCCCCATCAGTTGGGAAGCTCTACTGAGATATTGGTCAGCGTCTCCCTGATGCTCTTGTTCTGATTAAAAATCAAGAAGTGTCCCCACTTAGGCTAAAAGTAAAACAGCAGTCAGTTTTCCCCAAGGAGTCCCCTCTGGAAGGTTTCACAGAACCTGGGTGCACTGTGAGTTACAGAGAAGCTTGTCTCTGCTTCCAGGAGCCCTGCTCTGGATTGAGGCAGGTACCGTGAACAGGTGAAGGAGTAACTCCAAATACAAGTCACGCCAGATTAATGCGTAGTGACAATCCAGACAGGATACCAGAGGACTTTGGACAAACGACATGCCTTGTGTTTTCCTGAGAGCTTTGAAGCAGTTACCATACCTCTGGAGACTTCTTGGCCATCCAGATATTGGCAATCTATTGAAATCAGAGTATCTATTGAGTTCTTGACCTGCCCGGCTGATGATCTGGAATGTAGAAGAATCCCTGCTGGTGTTACTGTAATAAATTTTGGTCAGCAAGGAAGATGAGGTGGAAAATATGTAAATGACAAGATCTTTGGGAACAAATGACCCTGCCATCTTGGAGTCATTAATAGGAAATGAATGGAATCCAGGGTTTAATATTCCATGTATTCTTATCTTTAGATTAGACTTCAAAAATGTCAAAGAAAAGCACCAAAGGAGAATATTTTGCACATGAGCTATAAATGTATAATAGAGAATGTGAAAGAAGAAGGCTTCCAGAGCCCACAATTTAAAACAGCATTTTAAAAGAGAATGAAAGTGGAATGTATTCAAAATGAAGGGGTACCGACCTCTTTTTTAAAGGACCTTTAAATGTTGCAGATGCATGCTTTCGTTAGAAGGAAAAATGACTGCTTTCCCAGCAGAGCCGTTCTTCGGGATGATGTGCGAGATAACAAGACAGAGCCGAGCTGTTCCACTGCTGATTTGCTTTTCTCTTTGCAACAAGGGAGCCAGTTGATATTCTAGCTGCAGAAGGTAAAGAGAACAAAGAAAAAGACATGGAAGTTCAAGAAAAGAGAGCAGAGTAAGCAGGAAATGTTTTACCGCTTTATAATTAGGTCAAGTCTTCAGACTCAGAAAAATGACCTTGAAGAAGGCTGAGAAAATTTGTGCATGTCCTTGCTGAGTCCACATCAGGACACTTAAACAACTATGGAGTCCTGGAGAAATGCCAGAAGTACAGACAGAAATTTCATACAGTTTCTGGAAAAAAGAATTTGAAAACTGAACTGATACACTTGGGTGATACCAAGGAAAGTTTGAGAACAATTTTTATTTTTTTAAAGTGAAGGTGCAGGCAGGAATGACGGCAAACAGGCAGTCAGATAGAAAGAAGAGGAAGAAGCACATTTATTTACTTTTATTTAGTTGTTCACACTGGTTGCTTCACCACGACCTGGGACTCAAACCCAGGGGTGTGCCCTGTGCTCCTTCGGAGGTGACTGACCTAGCCACTACTCCATCAGGGCGTGCCAGAACACATTTTTTTAAGTGCTTAGTAAAGGAAGCACTGCTCACTTGGAAGCAGCATGGATTCACTCAGAATAACTCATGCTACTCTTTCAAGATTCTTGGGAGGCTAAGAACAGTGGATGTCTAAACTGATAAACAGAATTTGTTAGAAACTAGCATTTAGTGTTGAGCAGTAAATATTCTAGACATTTCATAATTAAGATAAGAACAACTATTAGTATTCTATATCCTTCTGGAGGCCTTACAATCCAATAAGCCAAGAAAACAAAATAAGGAATAAATACTGGAAAGGTAGAAACAGAATTCTTGTGATTACCTTCTTAAAATATAAATGAATTCCATTTAAGGAAAGAGTTTAACAAAATGGCCAGAAGCAGAAATGTCCCAGAGTCAGTAGTTTTGTATATCTAGTGGTCAAAAATGAAAAGAAAATGTAATAACTAATGAAATCTCATTTTCAATTGTAACCACATTGAAATATATCTAAGAATAAACAAAGATATGTTCCATATCTTTCTGGAAAAGTTAAAAATTCTGATTGAAGTACATCATAAAAGATCTTAACACATGATGACAAATCATCTACCTTATGAATACATTGTGCTAAATTAATATGTAATATTTAATGTTCCAAATCAGGATTTCAGTGGGCTTTTTTGTAGTATCTTGATTTCTAAAATAATCTGGAAGAGTCAGTGATGATAGTAACCAGAAAAAAAAAAAAAGGGAGAAGAAAACTATGTAGAAAAGAGAACAGAATTTATACTATCGCTTATAAAAAACATACTAAATAATTAAGACCACCTGGTGCTGGTTAAGAATCAGTAAAATGTAAAGAATCCAGGAGCAGACAGAGGTAAACACTGTACGTCAGTGGTAGGCAATCAGAAAAACTGAAGCCACTCTAGGTATTATTACAGAGGGAATTTAATACAGGGAATAGGTTGTACAAGGGATAAAGAACAAATAAGTGAGGCAACCCAGAAATTAGGAACCCTACACCCTGCTTGTTAACACTCCTAGAATTAGAGGGACAAAGGAACGAAGAGAATGGCAGTATTCTAACGTCCAGGAGCTGGGACCTCAGGAAGCCAGTGTAGTGGGATTCCCACTCCCCTGTGTGGGACTCACAGCTGCTGCTGGAAACAACTCCTGAGACAGAAAGAGATAGAGGAAAGAGACCTTGACTTACCTCCTTTATTCCCCCTCCAGTGTCAGTCAGTGCCTTTCATTGTCCAAACCTACATAGAAGTCAAAGGGGAGGGAACCTGGCAAATGCATTTTGGGGGGACCAAGCAAATCAGGAACAGCAGAGACTAGATCTCTGAGAGTACTCAGTTAAGTGACAGGCACCTGTAGAAGAGGGCATTTCAAGTTAGTGGGATAAGGATGAATTAATTCTTTGGGGAGCTTGGGATAACATTTCAAAATAAGGAAAAGAACTTTCCCTTATAATATCCATATGCATTCTTCTTTCTGTTGGCTCATACTCAGGCTAAGCTGGGTGCCCTTCCCTGCTTCCCCTTCTCAAAGCATCTATCTCTCTGCCTTGGACTTGTTACTCAGCAGAGAGCTCTTTGAAAGCAAAGACAGCCTCTCACTTATCTTCTTTTCTTTTTTTCTTACTCTCCTGCCTAACACAATGCCTGCCACAAGAGTTGGCACTCAAATATTTATGGAATGCATTGGTAATTCATTTTAGTTTCAATCTAAGCAGTATTAGCCATGCACCTGCTGTGTGTATTTCCTCAAGCAATACAATTAGCACTTTTCTTATCACAGTGAGACATGGAAACAGGTGATGTGACAGTCTCTGTTCCTACAGAGACTGTATCTTTGGGAAGATGTGTGCACAAGAATGTTTCAGGCAGTGGGTAATGAGGAGGACTTGGGATTTTCTTGAGGAGCGTGTTTGCTGCCTTAAATAGAAGCAAAAGCAGATGGGGGCAGCCAGCGAGAGGCAGGAGTCCAGGACTGTGTCCCAGGCTCAGCCAGTCCTGCTGTGTGACCTGGTCACTGGGACCTGTTTCCTCACATGTAGAATGAGGTTGGACTCATCAGTGATTCTCAGCCCTGGCTGCACATTGGAGTTTGATCATGAGGTAATTGGTCTGGGGGAGAGCCTGGGCATCGACGTTTTGCAAAATCTCACCTAGTGATTTTCTCGTTACCAGCTTTAGTAAGATAAAAATCATAACATACAATTCAGCAATTTAAAGTGTGCAATTCACGAATTTTTAATATGGTCACAAGTCTGCGACCATCACCACAATCTCATTGCAACATAGTTTTACCTTTCCTATAAAAAGGATCCTGTGTCCATTAACAGTTACCCTCTTACCCCCGCCCCACCCTACCCGCCCCGCCCGGCCCCCGACTCTCCACTGTCCTAGGTAAGCAGTAATCTACGTAAATCTGCTGTTGATTCTGAACATTTCTTACGGATGGAACCATGCACCATCTGGTCTTCTGTGTCTCGCTTCTTTTACTTAGTAGAATGTTTTCAAGGTTCATTCATGGCAGAGCATGGATGGATATTCCATTCCTTTTTGTGGCTGAGTCATTTTCTGTCGGAGGGGTAGACTACAGTTTGTCCATTCATCAGTTGGTAGAGACAAGTGTCGTTTCAACCTTTGGGTTACTGTGAATAGTGCTTCTGTGACTTTTCATGTCCAAGTTGTCTGGGGACATGCCTGTGCCTCTCTGAGGCCTACGCTGAGACGCAGAATTGCTGGGTCACATGGTAACTCTGTGATAGTTTGAGGAGCGGCCAATCTATTTTCCACAGTGGCCGCTCCATTTTGCATTTCCATCAGGTATGTAGGCGTTCGCCTGGTGATTTTCATATTCACCCAGGGTTTAAATCACCAAGCAGGATGGTGTCTGAAGGGACCCATTTCTACAATTCTCTGATTTCTTATCCAGGATTATGTCCCCAGGGCTCCTGCCCAAAACCCATGTCACCAGAATTTAACTGCACCACAGACTGGATGGTGGGTACTCAGAGCACTCTGAGCGCTCAGGCCTTGTTTTGCACAAAAGACCCTCTAAGTTCTGTGTTCCAGTTCAGACCCCTCCTCCCTCCTGCCCTGTGCTGCTCATTGTTCTGACAGTGGATTCTGGAGGATTAAATTCTGAATAATTTTACCATTCGTGCAATAACGATTATAATTACCCCAATATCGTTAACAATATTGTTATATTCGGTTATGGTTTTAGCGTTACTCTGAGAATTCTACTTTGATTTCGGTAGGCAACATGTTTTGACTAAGGACAGAGTGCTTGCATGCTGGGCTCCCAGGGTCCGGGAGGGGAGAGGCTCTGGCTGGGAGTGCCTGTGGGATAAGGGGGAACCGAGAGGGTCCACCAACCTCACCAGGTCTGTGGAGTTGTTCCCACATTAGGATACACTCAATAAAGTCACAGGCCCAGTAGGAACCGTAAGAGTGGTGGCTTCCCCTGAGAGAAAGGAAGAGGGAAAATGGAGTCTGGGTCAACTTCTCACTTGGAATTTACCCCCAGGGCTTTTCCCCTTTGTCAGCACTTCTTGCAGGGAGCAGAAGGCAGGAGAGTGTCTAGCAGTGCAGGACCCTAGCAGCACCCCCTTCCACAACGGATTCCTTCTCACCTGCCTCAGGCTCAGGGAAGCAGAGGTGAAGCCCACAGACCCTCCTCCATCACCCTGAACACCAGGGCTCTGTGACCTCCTTTCCAGATTGCCAGAGCCTGGGGACCCTCAGTTGACGTGAGTGCAGAGCCCGCTTGGTCTCCTGAACCTCAGCCAACAGGCCCAAGGCTCCTGCGTGCTGAGTGCTGCCGGACTCAGAGGGCAGACTGACTTCTCTGAGTTCGCTGTCAACTGCCCAGAGGCACCACATCAACACATCAACGGAATCCGTTTCACGGTTGTCTTCCGTGCATGGCACCCCCTGGAGTTCCACAGTGGCCATGTGGCCCCAAACCCTGCTTCCCTTAGCAGACCACCACCCCACAGAACTTAATGAATTAGAACCAGCATGGGCTGCCAGTGAGAACGCTCCCAGGTTACTCCTCTTACTTAGGAACCTTTGCTTTCCTTTTTCCCTCCCTCCCTCCCTCCCTTCCTCCTTCCCTCCCTCCCTCCTTCGAAAGGTGCATGCAGAAGTGAGGGCAAGTAGGCAGTCAGTCAGGAAGAGAGGAGGAAGAAGCATGGATTTTATTTAGGTGTTTATCTTGGTTGTCCCCTCCCCTCCCCCACCCACACCCGAACACACAAACTGGGGTCCTTGGGATAGAGTGCACTGTGCTCATCCGGAGGCAGCGGACCCCAACCACTTCTCCACCAGTGTGTGTCGAACCTTTGCTTTACCAGGGACCCTTTCCCTGACAGGTTCAGGCAGCCTCTCTTGTCTTCATCTCTTTCTCGTCCCATTTATCTCTTTTCTCAGTTTTCTCCCTAAATAGCTATAAAAAAAAAATGCATATTTTTGACATGTAATTAAATGCACTTTATAACTTACTTCCGATTTGACTCTTCACTCTAGGTTTCCTTGAAATAAAACGCCACACACACTTTAAACTTGGAAAGATGCAGCCCCACTGCTCTTCTCCAAGGCCATGGCAGACATCACTAATCAATCACAGCACTCCTTCCTCCTGAACTGGGCCCAACCTCAAGCTCCTTCTCCATCTTGCACTCCAAGCAAAGAGTGAGAATCAAGTGGATTTGGCATGGAAGTTGGTGTCTATTTGCCATTCCTCAGAAATTCTTACTCAAAGCTTTCCAGCTCCACCTGCAGCCTGAATGTACACCAGATCTCTGCTATAGGACAATTTTCCCCTTGGGTGTTTACCTCATATGCCATGTAATCCTTCTGAAGCTCAAGTATGATTTTCCCTCCTCTGAGCAGCTCTCATTCACCATCTGCTCATTTCTATCAGTGACTTGCCCTTTGCCTAGTCTTCCAGGCTAAAAATATTCAGAATTTTGGATCCCTCGTTCATGTTTGCCCCTTCTTAAATCCTGCCAATAACCCACCATCACTCCTCCCCTTTCAGTGTTTCTCAGGTTTCTCCCGCTGCCTGACAAATAGCGTGCCCTTGCAGACCTTTAATAGACTAGCAGCAGCAAGGAAGCGGGCAGCGTGGAAGAGTCTGAGTTGTGAAGCTCTTCCAGTACTCCCAGCCAAAGGGAATTTTCTCTCTGCTGAGCTTCCAGTCTCTGTGCCTCCTTAGAAAAGATATTATATTCAACATATCTGAGACCTGCTGTCAAATCCAGATACGTATCTCGGTTCATCTTCTTCATTCATCCGTCCTCCCTCCTGCTCTCCCCATCTTGCCTTTCCTTCATTCCTTCTTTCTTCCTTCTTTATCTTCTTCCTTCCTTATCTCCTCCTTTCCTTCCTTCCTCCCTCTCTCCTTCCTTTTCTTTCTTCTATTCCTTTCCTTCCTTCCTCCCTTACTCCCTCCTTTTCTTCTATTCCCTCCTTCCTTCCCTCCCTCCCTCCCTTCCTACCTCTCTTCCTTCCTTCCATCCATCAAATATTTTCGGAGTACCTACTATGTACCAAGCAAAAGTCTCCACAGCTGTAAAATGGAATATAGCTGGAGAAGTAGTTGTAAAAAGTGGAAACAGGCCCAGAGCAGCTGTCCAAGGTCCACCACAAGGCTGTGGCAGAACTAAGAAGAAACAGGTATTTCACCAGCAATTCATTTTTGTTACCTCTGTGGGAGGCAGATAACATTGGCTATATTTCTAGTTGGAGAAGTGAACCTGGACGGTGACCCTCAGATGCCAAAGGCACACCTTACACACACACACACACACACACACACACACACAGAGTAGGACCTCTGAGCAAAGTCCAGGAGCAGCCTGTGGACCAGAGACCCAGCTCCTGAGGGCCAATTATTGCCATTTCTTCTGGACTGTATCCTGGATCTGTGGTAGAAACCTCCTCCCCTAGAGCCCCAAGCCCCAACCTTGGGCTCTGCTCACAGACTTCGGATGCCCCAGAGGGCTGCCCAGTCACTCCCTCACGAGTGAGTCCAGACCCCTCTGTTGCAGTTCCTAAGAGACCCCAGTCTCCCCACCAGTCTGTCTGCTACTTAGCACTCAGAATGCACTTCCTGAAATGTAACTTCAATCGGGTCACACTCTGCTTTAACCCTTTCATGGCGCCTTGTTACCCTCAAGTTAGCCGGGCACACTCAACCTGTATAAGCAGCGATGGCTTGTCTTAGCCTCACCTCATGCTGCCTCAATGCTCACCCCTACTCCTCCAGCCAGCCTGCTCTTTCAGCTGCCATTCCTTTGCTCATGCATTCCTTAGACCAGCAATAGTCATTTCTAACTTTTCACTTAAAGGAAATTTCGCAAAACAATAACAAAATAACACACCTCCGTGTGGGCCATAAATGAGAGAAACCCAACTATGTCAAGCAAAAATGGATGAATGAATGAGTGAATGAGTGAGTGAATGACTGAATTAGAAATTAATTTACTGATCATTTTCATTGAAAAGTTCAGTGGTGGTGCCGCCTGGTGGCCTGGTGGTCTAGTACACTCTGATGCAGTCCACATACATCCCAAGGTCCTGAGTTCAAGACCCATGGCCGGGGGGACAACCAAGTACTACAACTAAATAAAATAGAAGTGCTCTAACTCCTCTCTCTTCTTGCTTGTCTGCCTACTTGCCTTCATTCCTGCCTGCACCGTTCCTTCTTAAAAAAAAAAAAAAGAAGAAAAGTTCAGTGATGTTCCCGGCTTCAGGTGTAGCTGGAACCAGGTGCTCAAGTGATATCATTAGGGTTTTGTTTTTCTCTCCATCCATATTTACTTATTTTTGTTTTTTAAAGTAAAGATACAGGCAGAAATGAAGCTGAGCAGACAGGAAGAGAGAGGAAGAAGGAGCATTTATTTTATGTAGTTGTTCCTTTTGGTCTTTCCCCACAGCCCTGGGTCACAAACCCAGGTCCTTGGGATGCACATCTTCGTCACCTGTCTTTGACCTCTGCTTGCTTTTCTCCCTTTGTGCATTGACCCTCATTCTCACAGGTATTTCTCCTTTGTGTCTAGAGAAGCCTGGTCACAGGCTGCATTTCACATCAATTTAAGGTCCTTGACAGCCCCTTTATGGAAGAAGAGGGGCTTGTAGGGTAAGACTGAGAGTCCATGGCTGTGCCATGAGGCAGTCAACACTGTTATTTGGCCCATACTACCTTTGGGGGGGGCCATGAAAAATGTTTTCATTTCTTTTAAAATCAGAAGAAAAAACTTTTTCTTTAAATTGAAGAAAATGGTTTAATGTATGATCTTAATATATCCATTCTAATCACAGTCATAAAATAGAATTTTAAGTATTTTCAGTGGAGAAGAGAGGAAGGCCACCATGCTATAGTCCATAGAAGCCACAAGCGCCCTGCTTGACTTTCAAGTAGAGAGACCCTTTTCTTCATTTCCATGTGTTCAGCCTTAGGGAAAACTCTGTCCCTGATTGGATCATGTCCCCAGGACAGATCCTTCTCTCCAGAAGGATGGAGAAGAGAACTCTGACCAGTCTTGAGTCTCAGGCCTACCTCTGAGGGAAACATCAACCTCTAACAAACACAAGGAGAGGGGTTTCCTTCAAGAAAGAGGATTCTGTTTCTACAACATCTACTGAACCGTGACTGTCTCCCCTGAAAGCTCCCCGCTGATGACACCTTCCACAGCATCTTCATCTCCTGTAGTTGCTGGCATCTCTGCACTCTTCACATCGTGTTCTAGTGTGACTGACTGACTGACTACCTGTCCTATGCTGGGTGTGAGCTCCTGGAAGAGGCCATATGAAGGAGTAGTCAGTAAAAATTAGATTTATAGGAATGAACAGAAGGAAAAGTTATCTCTACACCAGAGTATGAGGAGCCAGCCTTTGATGTGGGTCTTAAAGGCTGGAAGTCTTTCTGGAGGAAGGGGTATCTTAGCTGGGTTAAGGGATGAGGAAGGACTCTGTGGAGCAGAGAGAGGTGAAAGGCTTCAGGAAGGGAAGGACTGATGGTGTAGAGAAAAAGGTAACAGCTGATCAGCAGAAACGAGAAGCTGACAAGATAATGGAGGATGGTGAGTGATACATGAAGGATTTTGAATCTTATCCTACAAGCCTCTCTTCTTCCATAAAGGGATCATCAAGGACCTTAAATTGATGTGGAATACAGCTTTTTGGTGCCTTTTTCTGCAGGAAAGGTGCAGAGTTTTCATCAGATTTCCAAAGTGCCTCTGTCTTAAAGTGGGTAAGAATCACTAGTAGTGGAGAGGTAGCCTATCTCCTTGAGGAGGGAGCCTCTGCAGTGCAATCAGAACACCCTCAGGCTGCTGCTCTGGAGGACTGGGCTGAAGTGGAAGTAAAGGCTGGGAGGCTCTTGGGAATCGGTGTCAAGCATCTCACTGGGAGGTAATATGGTCTGCAATTGGGCAATATTAGTAACACCAGAGGAGCAACTGGAGTGAAAAGATGCAGCAGTAACATTAGCAGGTGCGTTCTGCGTGATAGGGATGGTGGAGAGGACGAGAAAGTAACTCCAAGACTTTTAGTGTCTTGTCACTATTGTCACTTGTCACTATCATCATCTCGTCATATAATAGGTACCAAAATATTTCTTTTATCGTTGCTGTTTATTTCCTCCTTCCGTTTAGAGCATCTTTTCTTTTTGAAAGGGAAGGCGTGGGCAGGAATGAAGGTGAGCAGAGGCAGGCAGGCAGGCAGGAAGTGAGAGGAGGAAGAAGCACTTTATTTATTTTATTTAGTTGTTCATCTTGGTGGTTCCCCCAGCCCCAGGATGCGACCTTGCGTCCTTGGGATGTGCGTGACCGTGCTCTCGACCAGAGGCAGGGGACCAAACTGCTCCTCCATCAGGGCGTGCCAAGAGTGTCTTTTTTCACTAGAGATGATTTCATTTCAAAGTTCAGAATTTTTTGAGCTTTCAAGTCTGCGATATCGATGTATTTCCACTTTCTGCTTTTTCTTTGAGTGGCACATTTCCATTGTGCCTTGTCCCCCAGAAGCCCCATGGGTCTTTTGGTTGAACTGACCTCTCTTGTTTTTTCATAGAGATTATCATTGCAAGTATACACAGAACTGTGAAGGTCCTTTGCTTTTCTAAATCTGACTTTGAAATCCTCCACAGCTACCCGCTCCCTTCCCCCGGGCTCAGCAGCTCCGACCGGCTGCCTTTTGGCCTCGAGGAGAATGGGATCACACCCTTCGCTGCCAAAGCTCCTGGAAGGCACCACCACCACCAGCACCAACACCAGCACCACCCAAACTACGGCCTCTCGCTGACCCTGGAGAACAAGGAGGGCCCTTTGAGGTCCCCAAACTCCAGCAGTAAATCCCTGACAAGTGAGTAGGGGTGGAAGGGCTGGGGCCGGGGGATGATGCTACCGGTGACTTCCTAGAGCCTCCACATGGAGTCTTTCAGAGCAGCAGGGGATGGTGGCCATGTCAGCGCCACGTCACCAGGTCTGTGCAAGAGCAGACAAGAGCCTGACACTTCCAGGCAGGAGCAACTTGAGGTGTGAGCAACTGTGAGTTCATTCCAAGGGAGCAGCTGTCTCTCCATCTCATTCCTTAGCAGTTCTCTGCTTCCACAGAAACCAGCACCACAATACTTAAGCAATGGAAAAGAGAAAAGAGGGGAGTTAGGGACTGGAATCTCTACTTTCCCAACACCAAGAAGACCCATTTTGTCCATCCATCCCTCACCTTTTTTTTTTTTTAAAGGAAGAGTACAGGTAGGAAGGAAGGCAAGTAGGGAGGCTAGAAGGAAGAGAGAGGAAGTCTTTGTTTTTCATTTAGTTATTTACCTCGGTCGTTGCCCCGGCCTGGGTCTTGAACCTGGGTCCTTGAAATGTATATGTCCAGTGGCTTTATCTACTAGGCCACCAGGGCATGCCTCTGTCCCCTTTCTAGCATCCCTCTTCTGAGAGCAAGGTGACATCACATAAATCCAGTACACACAGTTACAGGTCCCAATGAGAGAAATTAGAAAATAAGAGACTAAACAACTAGATATATTTTCAGCAATACGACAGAGTGATTCTATAGCTACTCAAATGGAAATATGGTCTCAGATTTTGTATGTCTTTTTCTTTTTTTAAGAAATTCACTTTTATTATATTTTACCAAATAATTGGTCTGTGATAGACTGGGGGCAAGGAACTGGGTCTTTGGCACTTGTGGTTTGAAAAAACTTTGCAGTAGAAGCAAGAGTCAAGAGGCTTCAATTAAAGTGGTTCCTTCTGAACCAACTTCCTCTGGACCCTCAGTTGTCTCATCTGTAAAATGGGGGAGGTGGGGTATAGGGTGCCAGAAAGATGGCCGAAGAATCTTCCAGCTCCGGCATTTCATGAGATTGTGAGCTAATGAAAAGGACGAGCCACCGAATCTTCTCTTGTAGATCCCAAGGAGCTGGAACTCATTTACTTGGTGTTGAAGAGTCAAAACTCTGTCCCTTCATCACTGACTACCCACAGGGCCCTTGCCCAAGGCCACCCATCATCTTTATGTATTGGATAATTTAACAGGCTCCTGAAGGGCACCTGCTCCAGCACAGCTTCCATATTGACAGCTCTGACCAAATGCCTGATGACCTTTCGATGGTTTCTCACTGTCCAAGGTGAAAGCCCACACTTCTCTGCTTTTCCTGGCCCCTGCCAAGATCTCCAGCCTTCCCCCACATCTCACACTATTCTAGCCACATGGAATTCCTCTCCTCTCACCAAATAGTGCGCTGAGTCCCCGCTACATTTTTTCAGCTGTTGTTTCCTTTCTGGAATGTTATTCTCCTCTCGGTGAGCTCTTCCACATCCAGTAGGAACCAGCTTGTGTTTTCAGTAAAACTTGGTCTTCCACCCCAATCTAATTCTGGCTTTGGCCTCCCTTTGTACTACTAAAGCAATTAAATTAGTATTCGATCCCTTTTTAAATGTTGTTTTCCCAAATGTAACACGTGTTCTGTGTTGAGATCACATTCATGTACAAAGCTGAATGTTTCAAGTGTGTTTTGATTCGACATGTATTATGCTCTAAGATGATCCCCATTGAAAATCCAGTGTCCATCCATCACCATACAAGTGACTGCCTCTACCCATTTCTCTCTCTCTCCAACCCCCTCCGTAACCATCAAACTGTCTTCTGTATCTATGAGTTTGTTTATATTCCATATGAGTGAAACACAGGGTATTTGTATTTTTCTACCTGGCTTATTTCACTTAACACACTATGATCAAGACGCATCCATGCTGTTGCAATGGTTTGACTCATCTCATAGCTGAGTAGTTAGTATTCCATTGTAAGATGGACCACATCTTTAACCAGCCGTCTGTCAGTAGGCACTCAGGTTGTTTCCCTAACTTAGCCATTGTGAGTAGTAATACAATGATGTACTACATCCTTTCCAAGTGTTTTTGTGTTCCTTAGATAAATACCCAGAAGTGGAATATCTTGATCATATGGTCATTCTATTCTTGAGTTTTGAGGACTCTCCATACCATTTTCCATCATGACTGCACTACCTCTGATCACTTTATTTGGAGTATCGACACATGCTTCTGTCTACCCCGCCAACTGGAATTCTCATTCATCTCTTTATTCCAGCACCCCAAATCCTAGTTTCCAACAAGACTTGGCACAGACTTTAATATGTAATAAATACTTAATATTTGATGAATATTTAGTGTCTCCATGGTAAATACAAGCTAGTGGGAGGAGGAATGGCACACTTAACTAAAGTAGGACAGAAACCAAAATCAATGAATTTGATTTTAGAAACATGTCATGGGTTTTAAGGACCTGCTCACACTCCTGTGAGCCTAAACATGGAACTTTCCCATCTGTATAGTGCTTTTCCATGTATAAAACATTTGTACATGGTTAATCTCACTTAGCACTCACAATAACTTGACAAGGTAAGTTATTTTTATATTAAGATGGCTCAGAAGCACAGAGCAATGTGCTCAGGGTCACCCAGCTCATATGTAGTGGAGTTTGGTCTTGGAAACTTGACCTTAGATGTCTGCATACCCCGATGGTCTGACTCATGCTCAATGAGTACAGGCTTTCAGAGCAGGAGCTGACCAGAAAGGGTGCTGGAATGGGGCTCTGGCGAGCGTCCTTTATCTGTTTTTCTTTTATCGCTCCTTCTGATCATCTGTAGAACTGAGTCCAGGAGCGCCTGTCCTGTTCAGCGAAGCCGCTGCTCATCTAAAGAAGCTGGAGCTGGACACTGTGAAGGCTGCTGGACCCTGGCCTACTCTACACATCAACATAAATAAGGTGACGGGGACTGGAGCTAGCCCATAAGCATGGGCCTGGGACTCATGTCAAACCTCTGATTGCTACCCTGGCCTTCTCTTAAACCATGCGCCTTTTTTAAGAAGGGATTTCTGCTCAATATTACCTGACATTTCTGCTCAGCCTCTCTCTCTGTCTCTGTCTCTGTGTGTGTGTGTCTCTCTCTGTCTCTCTGAGAGGAAAGAAGGAAGAAGGAAGAGGAAAAGGAAGGAAGAAGGGAGAGGAGGAGGGAAGAAAACAGGGAGGAAGAAGGAAAGATCTTTATTTAGCTATTATTTTGGGTTTTCACCCCAGTTGCAAACCTGGGTCCTTGGGCTTTATGTGGTCAGCATACCAGTGTCCCAGCTGCCTGAGCCACGAGAGCATACCCTCAGCATACCTCTCAGGAGCAACATTTCACTTACATTCTTTTGGGGTGGATTCCTTGGTACTGAGGCTAAAAGGCTAGATCTGGGTATTAGTGTTTTCTCCCTTCCTCTGACATAGGGAGGTGTCCACATTTCTGTTTCCATTTTTCCTCTCTGCATTAAGCTGCTCAAACTAGTCTAACAAAACATGGACAGATGATTTAAACAACAGACATTTATTTCTCATTGTTTGGGAGGCTGGGAAACTGCCTTTTATAAGGGGATAGGAAGAATTTGCAAGATTTGGCCTAGGAAGCTCCCCCTCCTTACCTTCCTGCATAGGTGAACAGGGGAGGGTTACATTTCCTACCTGGTCTGTTCCTTCCCTCTGACTAGCTCTCTGGCCTGCACCCTTGTACTCTTCTCTCCTCCACTCCCCAGACCCGCCAATCCCTCAGCAGCTCAGTTTAAAGTCCCTTTGATCATCAGTGGGCCTTAACTTCAAGGCTCTGCTCACCCATTTTTTAAATTTCTATCTCACACTCTCTAATGGCCAGGTAAAATGAATTCCTACAGCTGGCTGTCACTTATGTTCATTCAGTTAACAAAGCTGTACTGAGCAGGCCTATACTAGGTGCTGGGGAGCCCACTTAGTGCATCATGTGCCCTCTGAATTGGTCTTCTTTTGATTTATAAATTAATATAAGTTTACATGTGTGGGTTCACCATTCATCAAATATATGATAACATAGCATACCCACCACCAAAAACCTAGTTTTCCTTTACCGTCCATTGAGCCCCCACCACCACTTGCTCCCTCCCAACCCCTTTCTCCACTGGTAACCTCAGTTCTGCTGTCGATGTCCAAGGGTTGGTTCTTGTTTTGTCTGCTCATTTGCTTTGTGTCTTTACATTTCACATATGAGTGAGATCATTGTCTGTCTTTCTCATTTCTGACTTATTTTTTTAGCATAATATCCTCGAGTTCCATCTAGGTTGTTGCAAATGTTAGGGTTTTATCCTTTTTATGGCTGTATAGTATTCCACTCTGTGTGTATCTATCTATCTATCTATCTGTCTATCTATCTATCTATCTATATACACACACACACACACATCTTCTTTATTCATTCATCTGACAATGGGCACTTAGATAGCTTCCAATTCTTGGCTATTGTAAGTAGAGCAACAATACAAAAGTATCTGCAAGTTAGTGTTTTTCAGGTAAGTATTCAAAAGTAGGGTGATAGGATTATAGAATTTTCGTTCTCAATTTTTTGATGAATCTCCATATTGTTTTACATAATGGTTACACAACTTACACTCCCACCAACAGTGTAGAAGATTTCCCTTTCTCCACATCCTCTTCAACAATTGTTGTTTCCAGTCTTTTGGAAAATAGCTATTCTCACAAATGTGAGGTGATAGCTTATCGTGGTTTTGATTTGCATTTCCCTAATAAGTGATGAGCATTTTTTCACGTGCCTGTTGCCCATCTATACGTTTTCTTTGAAGAAATGTCTATTCAGATCTTCTGCCCATTTTTTAGATGGGGTTGTTTCTGTTGTTGAATTTTATGAGTTCTTTATGTAAATATTTTGGCTATTAAGCCCTTTTCAGATGTGTGATGTGCAAATATCTTCTCTCAGTTAGTAGGATGCCTTTTTGTTTAGTGATAATTTCTTTCACTATGTAGAAGCTTTTTTTGTTTGATATAGTCCCATTTGTTTGTTTTTGTTTTTGTTTCCCTTGATGCTAGAGTCGAACTCCCCAAAGACCTCCCTAAGGTCACTGTCAAGGAACGTACTGCCTATGTTTTTCTCTAAGTATTTTATGGCTTCTGGTCTTACATCCATGTCTCTAATCTGTTTTGAATTAATTTTTGTGTAGGATGTTAGAGAGGGGTCTAGATTTATTCTTTTGCACGTGGCCATCTAGGCTTCCCAATACCATTGGTTGAAAAGACTTTCCTGTTTCCATCATACATTCTTTTCTCCTTTAGTCCTTTAGTTTTCAACTTTTTTTTTTTTTGTAGTACACATGATAAATACTTTTTGTTTGTTTTTGTTGTTTTTCAAGGAAAGGTGCAGGCAGGAATGAAGGTGAGCAGGCAAGCAGACAGGAAGAGAGAAAAAGAAGAAGCACTTTATTTATTTCATTTAGTTGTTCATCTTGATCATTCCCCCAGACCCTGGGTGATGAACCTGGGTCCTTGGAATGTATGTAAACTACACCCAGCCAGAGGCAGCGGACTGATCCACTAGGCCACTAGGGCACACCCATAAAAATGGTTTTAACAGAGGCTTACCTAGAGTTTGACAAAATTCTAAAATATTTTTCAAGAAAGTATAGTGCATTGCAGTAGAGAACTCACAAGCTCTAAGTGCTTTATACTTGACATAAATATAGATGGGACATCAACTATAGTGACTTATTCTGGGTTGAGGCATAGCCAAGACAACTGTTATTTACTGAGCTGCAGCTTATGTTATAACCTGCCTCTTTTCTCTTAGAACTGAAGAAAGACACTTGAAGAAATACATCCGTAGGCAAGCAGGGCAGAGTGATGTCAGATAGCCTTGACTTTGTCCTAAGACACAAGCACAGAATATTACTTCACACTATGGCTTTTTAACATTAATAAAACATAGCTTGATGACTCGTATTTTTTTCCAGCCCCAGAGATCACGAACCCTCTGATTCGTCTAAACTTTAGATAGCTTCCTGTTGTGTTTTTGTTTTTGTTTTACTTAATGGTGAAAGACATTTTCATTGCTCACTTCCAAAGTTGTACCCAATATTATCACAGGAACTTATATCTCATCAGATTTCAAATGTGTAAACAATTTGTATAACAATTTTAAAATGTGTCTGATCATTTCTTTATCCCCAAATGACATTCCCAAACAGATGGACTATTTCCAACTGTAATAATATCAAAACCCAATTGCCATTCATTTGTATGTTTTGAAATCTGTGTTTCCACATTAAACAATAAAGCATCTTTTAACAATTCAAATGGAAGGGCCATATTCAAAATATGATCGTGCAAAAGAGAGAAAGCACAACATTCTTGGAGCCATCTTTTAGGCTGACATTATGGTCTAGTTGTAGTCCAGATGTTTATCTTACATAAAGATGCCTTTTATGCAAACATATTCACATAATAATACTCAAATTTCCCAAAATTTATACTGGCTTTCACCTGAGTCCATTCATAGAGCTGAAAATTATCTTTTGCTTTGTCCAGATTGAACAGGAACAGGCCAGCCTGAATTTTATGTCCAAAAAGCAGTTTAGAATGACTAAATTCAAGGGGGAAATCAATGTTGAATTCTAATTTTTCTTATTTTAACAGATTCGGTTTTTTAAAGTAGTTCTTCAGTCATTACTGTCAGTATAGCTATATCCCCTTAAGCAATTGTCAAAAACCTTACATGGGCTTTAGAACCAAATTAATTCCTGTATCTCAGCATATCATTCTAAAAAAATTAAATCTAATTAAAAATTAACTCTTCACACACCAGTGAAAACACCCATTCTCTTAGAACCTAAAATAACAGGATTTACACACATATGGTAAAAAACTATACTATAAGCCTCATCTTTCAAAATGAATGTTGCTTATTTACTTTTTGGAGAATCCTAAGTTTCTTAGGATAAGGACTGTAATCAAGTGAGTCAGTTTTTTTATACTAACCTTCATGACTTTTGATCATTTATAGCTTCATATTTGATGCACTTTTTTTTAGTTATATTTTCTTTCCTAACCAAAGAAACCGGCTCTTCTGTGGACTTGCTGTGACTGTGGACAAGTGATTTACCATCTGTCTGCTTTGTTGTTCTCATCTGTAGAACTGGATGATTAAAGGGGCAGATGCAATGAAATGCACATATAAAGTGCTTTACCAGTCGCTGGCCCATAGTGTGTTCTCAGTAAATATGAGTCACTGACATTATTTTTTCTTTTTATCGCCACCCCACCACTACCACCATCACGGTCGTCGTCGTCGTCCTCATCGTCCTCGTCATCCTCGTCGTCCTCCTCATCATCATCATCATCTTTTTTCATTGTTGTTTATGGTGCTAATAAGGGAAAGAGCTGAGATTCTCTCCTTACCTTGCCGTTGCAGAGATTGCTGAGCTCTGCTTGTTCTGCGTCTCTGTGCACTTAGAAGTCTCCGTGGGGAGCTGTGCTCTATGCCCTTTTCTTTATTAAGCGATATTAACCAACCAGCTGCCATATTTGTCTCTGGGACTTTCATAATATTCTTGCTGTGTGTACCAAGGTGCTCAAGAGAATTTTCGAAGTAGGATGTGCGGTTCATTTTGGAACTTGCAGAAGATGAAGTCTTTAGAACATTTTATCCTTGCCCTGATACATTAAGTCCTGATATCACTAAATTGACTTTCAGCAATCACATGGTCTTGTGTGCTTCTTATTAAACACATCTCTTCTAATAATAGCTGTAGGTCATTATACTCTTCAGGAGGTATTTACTGAGCCACGTCCTGTGTTCCGGGCTCCCTCTGAGGGATGTACAATGATCCACACAGGCACGGTTGACAATAAGACACTCGTTCCTAGAGTGTGCAGCGTTCACCGTCAAAGACGACTACAACTTATACGCATGCATGAATATTTTAATAGTTCTATAATCACACCAACATTAAAACGTAGTAGTCACCACGCTGGTCATTTCAAAGCTATTTTGAAATAGCAGTCCCAGGGTAGTCCGTCTCAGCTGGGTTGTCTGAGTTCATGTTCAGCTAACACATGTGAAAGGGCAAAAGCTAGTGAGGGTAGCCCCAAGATAGAGAAGACTGAAGCACTCGCGATAAAGTAACAGAGATACAGGTATCTTAACTGAGATTAGCAATGTTCAGCAAGATTTAGTGTAAAAGTACCGGTGACTATCTTGCACTCTTGCACCTACAATTCACAGAGTAGCATCTTCCTGTGCAGGAGGTAGCAGCTGTGGGGGGAAGAGCGTGGCTCTGGGGTGTAGGAAACGGGAGGCATGAGACCTGGTTTATGCTACCGGTTCTACCCTCAAGACTCTGGAAGAGCCTCTGCTTTCTGAATCTTCAGCCTGTCTTCTGGGTGACGAACTTCCTGAGACATCTTCTCCCTACTTCCCAAGAGTGTGGGAGGATGTTTGTGAGTCCCTGGCAAATAGCAAAAGCACTGGCACCAATGGCAGGAATTGGTGACACGCTGGTCTGTAGTCTATATATTTAAGTCTCGGTATGATTGGTAGTTATGATTTGGGTGAAAGGTTGATGTTTGTGTTTTGTTTTGTTTTGTTTTGTTTTGTGCATCGACGATGTGCGGCGCGTATGTTGGTTCATCAAAGGCTGAGGAAAAGAAAGTTTCCGAGAAGACTCTTCAGACCCCACTTTTGCCTTCCCCCGTGGCTGACCATGTGAAGTGCAACATTCTGAAAGCCCAGTTGGAGAATGCTTCTCGAGTGAGTGCCCAGGTGGGTGGAGCGTGTGCATTTTGGGGCTTTGACGTCCTCCAGAGGGAAGAAAGAGGCTCTTGGGGATTTGATGTGCTCTCAGTGGGGGTCCAGCCAGGAGACAGGAACCACATCTGTTGCTTTTAATATAAGGCATGACGAGCTGGTCATTAAGTAAGTCAAAGAAAGGGAAGAGAGGATTCTAAGGTGGCGATTTTCAAACTTTTAATGTGCAGAGCCCCCTGGAGAACAGGGCTCCATCGCTGGAGAGCCAGTCAGTCTGAGTGGCAGCGCATGTATTTGCATAAAGAAAGCACTTTCCGTCCCTCCAGCGGGGAGAACAAAGGCGAGGAAAATACTGAAATCTAGAAGCTTGGAGGAAGAGCTCCATGCAGATGGTAGGTTTCTGAGGAGGGGTCGCTGTGGCCAGTGCTGGTGTCTCTGAAATAGGAGCATGATACCCGCAGGGCCTGGACCCAGTGTCTGAGCAGGGATCCCCAGTCAGCCAGTGCCCGTGTGTCTGAGGTAGACAGAATAAAGCTGGACCTGAGAGTGTTAGAAAACTGCAACCCCCACACAAGGGCTGCTCCAGGGGAATAGCCACTCGGGTGAAGAAGCCAGGCTGGATGATTGGCAGGACCAGGAAACCCAAAATAAGAAACAAGTCCCTTCTCATTAGCGCCCCCTATGGGCAGAAGCTGTCATGGAACCACCTGACAGCAGACGTGAGGTTTGCAGTTAAGAGAGAATTTAATAACTGCCATAACCCCTCTCCCTATTTGCTCTCATATCACTGGCTGATCAGGATGATCTTTAAATACAGCTTCGAGCATTTTCCACACGTTGCTTTATGGAAATACCACCAGTTGATCAAAGTTGTCACTCAAGTGGAAACCTAGTTGCCATTCTCCCTTGGAAACGTTATGGAAAAAGCTGTCCTTTGTCCAAGATTTCATTACAAAAGTGTATGGCTAACTTCTTCATTCCTGACGAACCTAATGTCTATGCCTAAGTTGCCAAGGACAAAGTAAATATTCCATAATCTCTTGTATTATTATTTCTATCTATAAATGTAGCCATCTGAATTGTTAAGATTCTTCCAAAATATACCATGATAGGCAAGAGAAAACTCAACAGAATTTCTCCAGTTGGGTGTTGTGATAGGAACACGAAAACTTGAAGTCAGACGGTCTGGATGTGAATCTTGATCTACTGTTTGTCACCGGTGTCACATCTGCCTGTTCACTAACCTCTCTGAGTCTCAGTTTTCGCATGTGTAAAATGGGGATGATAGGATTTGCTGCCTGGGTGATTGTGGAGACTAAATGAGAGGATCTGCAGAACATACCTGGCGTGGTGACTTACAGCACGATCAATATGTGATGAAAATGTTGCGGGGGGGCCAGTTGTTTGTAGGCGACCACCCGCATGGGATGGCAGACTCACTTCCCATCTCAAACCCAGTTATATCAGAGTTAGAGTCCCATATCCCTACTTTCATTCCCTTTTCATTGTCTTGCCATTTTTATCCTCTCACGGAACAAACCAAACTGACATTGACTTCCCAGTTTACAAAGCTAGTCTCTGGTGCCCCTAATCGCCCTGCTCACCTGTCATCTACAGAGGACTCGTGTGTCTGTGCCACTGAGGCAGCACAGTGCCCTGGGCGTGTTTCAGTTTGTAAAACATAGTGGTGAGATGAGAAATACATAAGAAAAAAAAAATATTCTGTCCACACAGACACAGTGGAAGAGCATGAAGTCAGTCATATTAGGTCATGTTTCCCAAGAAGGTTTAGAACAGTCGCCCCACAGGATGCTGCTGGATAATTCTGGAAATGCTACACACTGACCAGATCCTCTGGGACAGTCACAATGCACATCAGCATCTCTGAGGCTTGGAGAATTTCCATAGGAAAGAAACCTGTTTTCTTTTGTTTCACACCTAATTGGCTACTGAGCCCTTCCGCAAAGCAACTCTGCTGCCATCTGTGAAATTCTGTGCTCAGGAACACAGGAACATGCTTGGAGAAGCCCTGAATGAGTGTTCTGAGGGGTCATCATCAGGGGTGGGGGTGGGGGGGATTGAAGGGTACTGCGAGGGGGCTAAGCCCTCTTCCCAATGGCATCAATGCAGAATGAGGGTGTAAGGAAAGGAAGCAGAAGTCAAACAGGCCAGTAGTATTATCTGTTGCTGGCTCAGAATATAAGCCTCTGATCAGGAAGCAGGGCTGGATCCACATGCAAGTGGCCATGGCAGGCTAAGAATGCTGTGCCTCCAAGCCAGTGTCCTGGAAAGCTTAGCTCAAAGTGGACTTAGAATAGAGGCCAGGCTCATGCATTTGTGATAGATGTGAAGGCTAAAGACTGCTCCTCTCCCGTTGTCTCCAGCATTCCAGTCAGCTAACCTGGCAGGCTGAAAGGGTGTCCTGTCTTTATCCTTTCTTTGTGGGACTCACCAGAGGGAGGAGGACAAGGCTTCTGTCAAAATCATTGTATGTAATTCCTCCCAGGCTTCTTAGTCACATATGAAAGGACAGATTCTGGATTTCTTTGTAAACTATAAGTGCTATGTGAGCTGAGAGCTGACGACTATTCCTGTTGTAAAATGCAAATAGGGGATTAAATGCTGGGCTTGGCTTTTCCCACACTGTTCCTTTCTCATTAAAGCTTGAGCTGGCACATAGCAGGTGTTCAGTAAAAGTACAAAGGCAAGAGTTGATCATTGAAATGATTGGTCAGTCCCATGATGGAGAACGACGAGGCTGACCAGATGTACTGTTTGTTTTCATGTTTCTCAATCATCGATTTTGTCCTCTTTTTCAAAAACGAGGGCCATCTGTATTGTGGGACAAAAGGGGCAATTTAGTTGCTCTAGGCCCAGTCTGATGAGGGAGCCCCAAAGCCCCACCCTGTTTTTGTCTCAAGGAAATGTGATCAGACTAAGAATGACTCAAGAAAACAGTTTTTGTTGATTTATATAAACACCATGGGAACTTTGTTAGTGATTGACTGCTTGATGAACTTCCCCTTTGATGATCCATTTTCACAGTTCTATAGTCCTTTGAATGTAGGAGATTTGAAAACATTTTTGCATGCCTAGATACTCAGTTTTGACAAATGTTCCTGTTTTCTTTAGCAGGTTGGAAAAGAAGAATCATCGTTTGTAAATATCAGTAAGAAATCCGGTCTTCAGGACGCTAATGTAAGGTCTGTTGCCTCTTGTTTGAATGGGACATAATACTCGCTGTACCATCAGCATTATCCAGGAAACATTACGCATGAGGGCATTTGATAAAATCCGAGGGAAAAGCACGTGAGCCCAAAGACAGTGAAAAAGACTGGCTTACACAATCTCCTTTAAACCTCAGCAGTGCTGCTCATTCTGTTTTAATATTTCTACCTGCTGTACTAACAGAGAAATCACTTTGAGTAGCTTCTCAAGCATGGAGATTTGACCTGATCATTCCTCCGCTTAAAGTCCTTGAAAGGTGCCACTTTGCTCTCAGGGTGGAGTCCCTCACCAAGCACAGGAGGCCCCAATGCCTGGCTGTTGCCTGCTTTCCTGGCTCAGTTCAGCAGTGGTCCGTGATCACTCCTCAGACCGAGCTCCTTGTGAGTGCTATGATCACATGTGACTACCATGTGGTCCCATCCGCCACCATCCCAAACCAGAGGAAAACCTTTCTCTTGTCTCATAAACAACAGAAACTCTTCCTCTCTCAAGTGAGGGCCAATCTGTAGGTCATAGTGATCCATTTGCTACCTTAATGCTCTATTTATATTGGCAGGGTTTCCCTTGGGTAGTTTCCTAAAATGAGTCCAAAGATCACTGCATCAATATCTTCTTAAAAAAATGGATTCCACATGCCCTGGTGGAGTAGGGGTTGGGTGCAGTCTGTATACATCCCAAAATACTACCCAGTGTCTTCAGTTCACATCCCAGGACCAGTGGGAACAACCACGATGAACAACTAAGTAAAATAAATAAAATTCTTCTCCTCCTCTCTCTTTCTTCCTCTTGCCTCTGTTCCCTTTCATTCTCCTTAAACACAGACTCTTGGTTCCTATTGCAGGCCTTTCAGATCTCTTGGGGCAGGAGGGCAAGTGGTGACTAAAACAAGAAAATTAACAAGCCCCCAGATGACCCAGGAACTACTGCCCTGGGGAATTTGTATACTTGATGCTAAAAATAACACAATTATTTCTCTCTGTCACCTTAGGACTCCCAATCCATGTCCTTGGTATAAATTCATCCTACTCCAGAGACACATACCCAGCTGCCTCCTGGACTTTTCAAAAATCTTAATTCATTTCTTCCTACCCTACCCCACAGTCCCTTCATCTATTTTTCAGTTGTGGGTAATGACAATTTTTTTTCTTTTTTTTTTTTTTTATTGTAATAACATTCTATACATTAAAATAAACTCATATGTGAGTTTCCCTATTCCTGAGATATGTGTCACCACACCCTGCCCTCCACCACGTCATCAAGTGTCCTTCACTACCCAGTGGGCTCCGCCATCACTTACCTACCACCCCCATCCCAGGTAATGGCATTATTTTCTACCTGCTGTTCAGACCCAACCCCCAGAGTCCTTGACTTTCTCTGTATTACTTCCTCATCTAAATAGTCACCAAGTCCTGACCACTTGACTTGCATATTATCTCCCACATCTGTCTTCTCTTCTTCATGACTGAATCCTGACTTACCAGGCACCTCACCATCTCTATTCCTGATGTCTTCTCAGATGAACTCAGCTGGCCTGCTCTCACCAGCCTCCTCTTCGTTGCTCTAAGGACCTTTGTTAAGATGCAAGTCTAACTATGACATGTCTTTGCCTAAAACTTTAGTGACTGCCATTGCCTTCAGGGTAAATGTCTCAGCCTGAGGCCCCTCATGACCTGGCTCCAGCTTTTCCGCTTGTCACTACCCTCTTCCACTGGGACCTCACCCACCATCATTTCCAGCAGCTCGTCATTTGCCAGGTCAACACTCTGTCTCCCACCTTGGAAGTCTTTCCTCATCTGGTTAAATGGAAATGCCTCCCTGCAGCTTTCCAGAGTGTTACCAATCTTCTCACCCCAGCAAGATTTTTGCTTTCCTGGAGACTAGGAGTTCTTCCAGAGAGTAAGTTCAGTTGACTCTGGGATTTGAGGAAATCATCAGTCTTGAGCGCATTGATTCCAACTCCTCATTCATACATGTATGCAACAAACACTTATTTGGCACTGGTCAGATATCTATCACCTTATGTGGCACTGAGGTACCTTCCCGAGGACCTCAGCTTTCTTGATGGCCTATAGTCCCAGAAGGTAACTTCTGCCTTTTTTATGAAATTAGTAAGCACCACTGCAAAAATATGTGAACACTTATCTTTAAAAGCACTGTTTTGACTGGAACCCATTGGTGATCTAGAATATTTTCTTGAGGCAATATAAAAATGAAACTTCATTTTTAGCATGTTCACATGTACAAAGAATTTAAATCTTTTAGAACAAGTCCTGAAGGTCTTCTGATGATGCATCTTTCACATGGAGTACTCTCTGATTCTTTTTTTAGAAGTACTTATTCTGTGCTATGTTTAAAATAATATAGCTACCAGATTACTTGGAAATAAAAAAAATAGATGACCCACATTTTCTCCTCACTTATTTTACTAGCAAAAGCTGCTTATGAACCACCCTGATATTTGGGGGTGAGTGGGAAAACTGTGTGTGATTCTCCAAGTATATTCAGCTCCCCTCCTGCTATATTTTCCCCTTGACTGGTTTTGTTTTAGAATCTATGGCATTTTTAAAAATTATATTTAAAAAGAAGACTACAGAGGAGGAGAAAAGTTGGTATCTTGGAAATAGGTGTTATTAAGGTGTACATTAACTGAATAAGCAGTTGCTGTAGTCAAAATTAAACCATAAACCTTTTTTTTTTCCTTTTTGTTCTGGTTTTTATCATGTCTCCAGAAGTCCTATTCCTATACGTGTGGAAACTACCCAACCAGTGGTGGAAAAACCAGAAATCAAGCCCTCTCGAATGAGGAAGTTAACAAGACAATACAGTTTGTGAGTTCTGTACTGCAAGGACTAATTATAACAACAAAAGTGATGTGAAATATTGGTGCTTCTTAGCCCTTCCCTCGTTCCCAAAGAGCCATCCCCCCCCCCCAAGATAGTGCATTTCCCATTTAAGTCCTAACAGAACTAGACTTTTCTCCCTGAAAACAGCCTGTAGTTGGCATAGATGTTCACTATCAATTATGGTGTAGAAATTACTCTCCTAATAGTTTCAACAATCCACTTTATGACCTCACAGTTTCTGAGGGCTGGGAGTCCAGGCAGGGCTGAGCTAGGTCATCCGTGTCAGTTTCTCGTAGGCTGCGGTCTCATCTGAAGGCTCATTTGCATGGTTGGGACAGGACTCCATTCCTGCAAGTCTGTTGAACTCAGTTCCTTGCTGCCTGTGGGCTGGGGATTACCCTGTTTCTATTCCTGTGGGCCTCTCTGGCTTGCTCCACCAGAAAAAAAAGGATACAAGGAGAAACCATGAGCAAGGTGAAAGCCACAACCTTTTGTAACCTAGTCACAGAAATGGCATCCCATCATGTTGCCATATTCTGTTCATTAGAAGCAAGTCACTAGAATCAGCCCACATTCATGGGTAGGGTGTTGTGCAGAAGTATGAATTCCTGGAGTACAAAGGATCAGCGGTATCAGATGTTGCTTCCCTGGTCTGTCCACAGAGCCAGAGCTAATCACTGAACTATGCACCTTACCCCAAGGTGCTCCAGAAATCACTGGACCTGTCCAGTTCTGTTTACATTTACAAGTGTCTTGACTAGTGTGCATCCAGGGCTATTCTAGGCAATGGGGAGGAAGAACTAAGTGACTTTTAATATTCCCATCTGAGGACTCATAGTTTATGAAAGGGAGAGATCCAGAGCAAATAATTGTGATCCAAAGACAGGTCAGTGCTGTAGCAAGAGTCATGGATGTACTCAAGAGTAGTTGCACTAAGCACAGGAGCAGTTCCCATTTCTTGACCTCTGTTGTAGCTTTGTGCCTGGGTATGTAATTGGTCAGAGAGCTATAGGGGGTCCTTGGGTGCAATGGAAAGCATAGAGCCCTGGAGGTAGAGAGGCTTCTGTTAGAGCCCTGACTAGTTTTTAGCTGTAAGCTCTGGGGAAAATTACTCTTAAACCTTTCTTTCTTCATCTGCGAAATGGGTGAGATAATACGTACTTCTGAGGAACTGTGTGGGTTAACTTGAGAGAATGTGGGTAGAGCCCCTAACAAGAAAACTGGCCATAGCATGAGTTAGTGCCCCTTCCTTTCTTCTCAAGGCCCTGAAGGTTTCTGAGAAGAGGTGGGGTGGGGTTTAAGGTATCCAGTGCAGCATAACTCCAGATGCAATTCTCAAACAGCTACTCAAGTCTGCTGTGTGCACCTTGTGAAAAGGAGAAGCAGGAGGTTTTTTAAGGGCAGACACATCCCACCTCATTAGCCTTAATAGAAAACTTCTGGATAACTGCGTTTCCTAGGAAAGCCAAAATGAGTAAGATTCAAATAATTAACAACCTTAATGATCTCTGGAGGGCAAATTAAACCATGAAAAATCTGGTCCCCTGAGAATAAAGCTGGCACAGTCAACTTTTCCTTTTACATTTTGAAACTTCAAATGTTATTATCACTCATTTGGGCCATATAATCACATTGGAAGCAATGACTAATATTAGACCTGGAGGGAAGGCTGTTTTAACTAACTCACCAAACTGACTTTTTTAAGGACATCCTTTTCTTTTTTAAAGGGAAAGGCAGGCAGGCAGACAGGAAGGAAGAGAGAGGAGACAGAGCATTTTATTTAGTTAGTTGTTCTTTTTAGAAGTTCCATTCCTACCCCCACCCTGTCCCCAGGCTGCAAACCTGGGTACTTGGTAGGCTGTATATGAATTGTGCCCCAGGTATGGACTTTACATCTGAGCCACCAGGGTGTGACAATGACACCCTCTGCAAACCACTGACTTCATAGGGGTATTCCTTGAACTGCTCCAAAGTATTCAGCTTCTGAAAACAAGGATAAACGCTATTTTCCCCATTAGCAGTAAATTGTCAAGTCAGTGGGTGGCATTTTCCCAGTTTTACTTAGGTTCTGTAAATAGTTCTTGAATCATTTACACTGATCACCACTTATGTACTCATCTCTTCCCCTCATCGATACTGGTAAATGTAATAAACACTGTGGTCAAGGAATACAGACAGAAAGACTTAGGGTTTCCCATTTTCTAGAAAATATTTCTGCATTATTATTTTTGAGCTCCAGGCTGTGTGTGGATACACAGTCCTTTGGGCTGTGAATAGTCTTTCTAGTTCATAAGCCAGACTTGTGTGCACTTAGGTTTTAGGGTACCGCATCGAGAGCATCATGGTGGTCAGGCTTTTAAATTGCTGTTTTTAAAGATGTAACCAGGTGCCTCCTGATGGCTTAGTGGTTAGGTCCATTGGAAATAGTTCACACACATCCCAAGGACCCAGGTTTGAGACCCAAGGCTGGGGGAACAGCCAAGAGGAAAAACTAAATAAAACAAAAATGTTTTTCCTTCCTTTCTCCTCCTGCCTTCCTGCCTGCTCCCCTTCATTCCCACCTACACTATCCCTTTGAAAAAAATTTTCTTTCACATTGAAGTTAAGTCAAAGGTTATAAAAACGATTAAGAATGTGGAGGAGTCTTTTGCAATTTTAGACAATGTCCATTCTTGTGTTGAAAGTGAGTTATGTTTCTTAAATCGTCTTTCTTTGTAAAACTAAGATTTTGAGATTACTTTTTAAAAGTGAGGTGAAAATATTAAAGCTCACTTTTCCACTTCACTAGCTACGTAAACTTGAGTAAGTAATGTCATAATCCGTCACTGAATATTATCCACTCCCCTGAAAATGGAGATCAGCAAGCCTGAGTCACAAGTCAGGGTGCTACCTCAGACTTCTCCTTCCTCATGCTGACATGGTGACCATCTAATGCCCCATTCCATCAGAGGTTCTAAGACCACATCTACTTGGTTGCAAAACAAATGTGCCCACCTTCTCCCCAGGAACCACTTTGTTGTATCAAGGAGACATTTACTGTTAGGCCACGTAGGGGCCATTACACCATGTTCACAGAGCGGTGGGTTCCTACAAGCCTTGTACTGAAAGTCACTCAAAATAATATCCCTTGATTTGGTGCTTCCTCAAAAAGTGAATCGTGAAACTACCACATGATCCAGCAATTCCACTCCTGATGGAATTCCAGTCCAAAAGAGTTGAAAGCAGGGACTTGAGCAGGTATTTGTATGCTCATGTTCATAGCAGCACTGTTCATAACAAGCAGCCCAAATTTTCATCAACAGATGAAGGGATAGATAGCATATAGCTTATCACACAATGGAATGCTAGGAAGGGATAAAATGCTGGCCTATACGACAGCATGAACAGACCTTGAAAATATAGTACGTAAAATAAACTGACACAGAAGGTCATACACTGTATGATTCCACTTCTATGAAGTCCCTAGAATAGTCAAATTCTTCCACATGCAAAGTAGAACAGATGTTACCAGTGGCTGCAGGGAGAGGTCAATGGCGTTGTTGATCAAGGGAGGGATGAGGAAGATCTGGGGATGCAGAGGTGGCTGAGACATGGACACAGCCCGAATGCCTGCTAACAGACGACTGGGTAAAGAAGCAGTGGTCTTTCTACTCAATGGAATTCTGTGCAACTACTTTTTTGAAAAGAAAGGAAATCGTGTCTGTTGCCACCATCTGGATGGGACTGGAGACAATCATGTTAAGCGAAACAAACCCAGAGAAAATACTTCCATGTGGAGAATAGTGAAATAAAACACACAGACAGCTAAACCCCAGCAAAACCCCACAGGACATGAGATGACGGCTTCCAGGGGGCGGGAGGGGGGAGGGAAGGCGAGAGGGAACTGGGTGGTGATGAAGGACATGGACTGGTGGCAGGTGAGGGGTGTGATCCCCATAGACTGAGAAAGGAGTTCACCATCTTGAAATGAGTATGGCTTTGTAAACAAAAGACATAACAATAATAAAATGATAGTATTATTTTTAAAAAGGTGATGGTGGCAGCACAGCATTGCAAATGTATTTGATGCCACGGAATTGGACACTGAAAAATGGATGCACTGATATAGAATATGTAGATCTCTTCAATGAGAACAAAACAATTGTTAATCCCTTGGCAAATGATAGGAAATTCAGCCCAAATTTGCTTTGGCAAAAGGTAGCAGATCCCCTAAGGTGGACATCAGGTGGACATCTGTCCAGGGACGCCCCCACTGCCCACCCTGCGTCCCCACGGCCCGCCCACCCTTCCTCCCCACAGTCTGTCTGTTATTGTAATGAGCAGAGCTTCATGCGCTTTTAGTAACCGCAGTGATGAAGACGACCTCCCCCCAGACCTGGCCGAGGCAGTGGGAGTGACCACGACGACAGCCACCGTCACCACCACGGCCGCCACCACACAGGTCTCAGCACCGACGGCGTCCCCCAGGATCCACAAAGCCAGCTCGCCCCAGAATTCCCAAGGCCAGGGCCAGCTGTCCCCAGGGGTCAAGGTAGGAGACTAAACCCTGAGGGATAGCCAAGCCTGCTGGAAATTCATTGTAAACGTAGTGCGTGGTCTGCTTGCCTTTAATTTTCATCAGCTCTGTGCACTTGTACCCCAAAGTAGCAGCCAGATGGGTGTGTGCTTTGTAGCACCTGCCCCTGAAAAGTGGGCTAACCAGTCGTGAGAAACACATGGAAAACCAAGTACACAGTACTTGAAGGAAAAGTTAAGAGATTCTCTTAGGGCAATTTTGTAGATATCATCCCTACCTATCTTCATCATATATTTTGGACTCTACTGGGAAGATGATAGAAAGCAGGAAATGGGGTTTTCCCCACCTCGTAACAGAAGACGTGGAAGAACACAGCATAGGAGTGTTTCCATCCTGTTTCTTACCCTGAAGAGTAGTGTTCATAATTTGAAAATATTGTCAGTTAAAAATGTCTGGAAATTGCCAGAGAAGTGAACGACCTGTGACAAAGGCCCTGCACAGAAATCTTAGTTTACCTTGATCACCCTGAGCTGGCCTCACACTTTACAACTGGGTCCAAATGCGTCACACGTGTTGTTCTCCAAGGAGATGCTGAGTCCAAGGTTGCTGGTCCAGGGACCCCTCTGAGAAATAGTGTGTGCATCAGGCGAGAGCTCCGAGGACAGGACCCCCAGAGCCTGCTCTCAGCTGCTGCTTACACATGCCTGGTAGCTGCTTGAAACAAGCATTAACTCTACAGCCCTTGTTTTCCAGGCCTGTTTCCTCCCCCTAAATATGGGATAAGATCCTGGGCCAGCATTCGGTCCCTGGAGGACCAGATGCTCTCCCACCTGATGCCTGAGGCTCCTGCGGCTTCCAGGATGCTGATTTCCAGTAGCATCTTAGTAGCAGAAGTTCAGGCCCACAGGCTGCATGTTCAAGGCCCCTCCTTCACCCGGCCCCTCTCGGCTGCTGCTGGGAATACCTCCATGTTAAAGCCATGCAGGAGCTCCGTGGTAATGCAGGCCATGCCCCACCTGAGGTCACGGCCCACCTGAGGCCACAGGGCTCCTTCTCCTGGCCAGCTCTCTCCTTCGGGCCCTGCTTGTACCAAGTCAATGGGCCAACAAAGGGCTTCAGGGTCCTCGTGCTGCTGAGACACCAGAGCAGAGCAAAAAAAAAAAAAAGGTTTCCCAAAAAATAAATGTGACAAATTAATTAAATATTTTTTAAAAAGAAGAAAGCATTCTTAGTCTAGGGGAAAAAAGAAGAAGAAGAACATGAGGGATCATGTTCCTCTATAAAGATCTTCCCCATGAGTATGCAGGTGAGTTTAGTATCTTAAGGTCGTGGCCCCCTGGTCCAGGAGCCTTTCTTTGCTTTTTCTATTCAGAGGACTCTGCTGTGTTTCTCCCCCAAAGACAAATCGAAGAGCATTCAAAGCACTTAAGAAAAGTTGTTTGCAACTTAAATAAACAAATACAAAAAAATAAATAAAAGCAGTTTCCTGCCCAACCCCCTGCTTCTCCATATTAAAGCTTCAAAAAATTGGGGTGTCCCCACTGCCAAGTGAGGGAAATGTGGGGTGTTGGCAGGACAATGGGCAGGACAACGGGGAAGATGAAAGGGAGGGAATCTCTGTTTTCTGGTGAAATTCCACTGTCATCTAGTGTCACTAAGTGATGGGGTGTACCTCAGGGGTCACTCATTTAACTGCAGAGTGTCACTAACCCTGGGATTTTTTCGTCTGCCTTCCTAGAGCCCCTCTGACCGAGGAGGTACCTTTACCTTGGAGCCAGGTGACCTCCTGATGGATTTCACAGAAGCCACTCCTCTGGTAAACTTCCCATTTTGCTAAAACCAGAAAAACCACAGGCCATAGAAACACCTTGGAAGTGGGGCGGATGGACAGAGGTGGGCATCTCTGCTGGGAAGGCTCTTCCTCCTGGCCTGCTCACGGCCTGGCAGCACCGGAGTCTTCCTTCAGGTCCAGGGCCCCCTCCATCTCCGAGAGTCTCCTGGGAGGGTGTGGTCCCTTTCCTCCTGGGTGGCTGCAGGGTCCTGTTCTCCACCTTCTGCTGCTGCCAAGCTTACCGGATGCTCTGGGGCTTGAGTCTCGGCTTCTTGGCTTCCTGACTTCCTGGCTGAGTCCCGCATGCCCATCCCTGGGGTACCTCCTGCTGTCGCTTCCAGAAACATGCTGTGGCCTGAAACTTGGGCTCAAGGCCACACCCTGGCTTTCTAGGCCCCTGGTGCCTGCCACCATTCTGCATCCGGGTCTCCCCTTAGGGATGGCAGTCCTTGTGAGACTCCTGCAGGTGAGAAACCCTTTCCGGGAGGGGATACACAGGTCAGACCCAACTCCAGTTTCTGCATTCCTCTTCAAGAGCCTTGTCTTTGGATCATTGCTCCCCTATCTTCTGTCAAATAAGGATTCATTGTTTGCATATCTGCCTAAGTTGACAAGGAGAGAAAAAGAGAGTGAGGGAAAGAGATGCAGGGAAGGAAGGTGGAAGGGACAGGGAGACGAGAATATAAAGCACCCTGAATATATATGTGTCTTGATAGTCTCAGACAGAGGCAAACTTGGATGTGGCTTTGGCGCAGCTCAGCCTAAATCCTGAGTGTACTTGAACACAAATCAGTCTATGAATTTGAATCAAAAACTCTCCTGAGAGCTTGCTATACACCTGGCCTCTGGGATATACAGGCGGAGAGTCAGGTTGATAAAGGACCAGATTGACAGAACCCTGTTTAAGATGCTCAGGAGAAGCCAGAGGTGGAAGCCATTCAGAACCGACTGGAGGAAGGTGTGGTGAGAGGAAGGATTTCGAGAAGGCTTTCAGGAGGGGACTCGAGGCAAAATGCTGTCTAGGCCTTAGGAATTATCATCATCCTGCCTCGGCCCGCACCAGGAAACCAACTGTAATTTATACCTTGGCTCTTGTCATCTGGAGAGCTGGTACCGCCTGAGAGCTTTGAGTCGACCCCTTCAGGTAAATGTTCTAAGAACCTCGGAGTCACTCCCCTCCCAAGTTCAAATACATGTAGCCAAATTCTTCTGGCCTTCTCATGAGACAAGTGGCCAAGATGCTTCACAGATGCAAGTCTTCTCCCTGCCCTTCAAAAAGAATCACCCAGGAACAGAGGGCCTTCCATGTTACCTCATCCCTGTACACAGATGGAAAAACTGAGTCCCACAGTGGGGGGATCACACGGGGACTGAGCTGGAGTTGGAATTCAGGAATCTTGGCTCCTTCTCAGTGCTCTGAGCATTGTATTAGGCTAACCCAGCCTCCTCTTTAGAAACTTTGCAGAAGAGCTATTTGGAAAGAGGGTGATATTTAAAGCACTCCCACACTGGGCACAGTCAACCAAGGGCATGTTGGAAGGGACAGCAGTCAGGTCACCTGGGCCTGGTGTGACATCTGTACCTCCAATGAGGCCTCTCATTGCAGGAAGGCCATGTGGTGGGAGGTGGGAATCTAAGCAACTGTCCAAGGACATCCTGTCCTGCTGGAGGGGGACATCCCCCAAAGGGACCTGAGAACCCTCGTGTACAACCTGAGTGCCTGTGAAGGCAAGAGAGGGAGAAAGCATAGTTCTCAGGCCCAGGGTGAAGAAAACAGGCCGGGAAGGAATAAAAGCCACACATTTAGGCTCTTGAGCAAATTCCAGACTGCTGCAATATGCTTCAGTTAATGCCATAAGAGGGTCCGTATGTCTCTTCTGTCAGATCCAGTACCTAACTGTCTGGGAGCACTGGGGAAAAGAAGGCTTCGGGGTCCCAGGGTTTTAAAGTAGGAGTAGGAGTTTGCCTGAGGGAGGAAGTAAACCAAAGCATTGTAGGCAGAAGGTAGAGCATGAGAAAAATACTGAGTATTTATTAAAGGGCCTGGTGCATCTGAGAGCTCGGGCCAGTTTTCTAAAGAAATACATCAAGAGTGGTGGGATTCCTTCAAGATCCTCAGGTTGTAGATCTAGTTTGTAGGTACAATTTCCTCCTCGTCCTTTTAGGGTCATAACTCACTGCGATTAGAAAGAAAGCAACATCTGGAGGAACATAGGGCTCCCCAAACCTGGAGTGCAAATGCCTGCAAGTGACTGTCCAGCCTCTGTTTGCACCCCTCCAGCAATAGGGAGCATTCCCCCTGCCTGGGACACCCCACCTAGAGCTCTGGGTGGCTCTGACCTTGCTTTGAAGCTGGGCCAAGGCTGCCTCACTGCCCAGGCAGCTGAAGTCCTTGTACTGTCCACGGACACAGCTGTCTACTTCAGAGCTGAAGTTTGCCGTGAAGACTTGCTCTCAGGATGAAGTATCCTCTGTCTTGCTGGCATGGATTTGGGGCCCGAGTGCATGTTCACAATGCAGGCTCACACAGGCGACACGCTGGAGGCCTGCTGTTTAGATATTTTGGCTTCAACCTGACAGCTTCAGAGCACGGTTTCCATGGATGCTGAAGGATCCTGGAGAGGAAGAGGAGCTCCAGCGCCCTGCTTCTCCTTCTCTGGTCCTCTTCCCTCCGGTGCCTCCTTACGTCTTTCCAGCCTCATAAAAAAACTGGCAGCAACGTTCTGCCCTTGATTGAAGGGAGGTGTTGTCCGTGTTTCAGAGGCCAGCTGAGCAGGGAGTAGTCTTAGGGACTAGATCTGAAGTAGACTCCAGCATCACTGTCCTGGATTCTTGGGCCAAAACAGAAAAAAAAAACAGAGATCTGGAGAGAGAGAGGCATGGGGTTTGATTTTCTTGTCTTCATTCAACAACATCCCACCAAGGCATTCTTAGAGTGAGTTTAACCCTTCTCACTTGTGATCCTTGTCATCCATTCTCTGTATGGAGCGGTTTTCAAAGAAGTACACAGTGCAAGAAGCAGAAGCAAGAATAATAAAAAGATTCAAGATTTAACTAGCACCTCTCAAAGACCATGAAAGAAGAGTAACACCTCTGGTGACACTTCTTGAATCTCCTTTTGCTTTCTTCTGCATTCTCTTGTACCCTGTGCTGCTCCAAGGACTTTCATCCTTAAACTCTCCATGAAAAGATTCATTCTAACTTGACTTTTGCCTATTTTTTTCCCCTTGCTTTTCCCAAATCTTTTCTTCTCTAATTCCATCATCTTTTGTTAGGTAGCTCGATTTAGCCATCTAAGCCCTAGAACTTCTGCAGCTTGTTAGACAACATTCTAGAATCTGTTCCCAGAATCTTTATCCACAGACTTTGTAATAACTCTGAGTTTTTGTCTGGGAGGAAGAGGGGGCCGTGAGGGTGGAAAGGAAAGAAGTCACATGAGTGAAGCCAACACCCACTCTCAAATGGTCAATCTTTGGGGGTTTGAGTGTGAGCACGTGTATGACATTGTTGGTGTCGACCAACTGGGGGAAAGTTGAAAGGTGGGTACAATGACTCATCAATAATGATGAGCCTTTGAATGTGCAATCCTACCTGCTGTGCCAGGTCAGCCCGTGTCCTCCAGGTGACACAGATCACAAATGCCTTCTGTGTTCCTGAGACTCTCTCTTGTGAATTTGTCCCTCCCTGACCCCTGTACTTCATGATCCACTCACCCAACTACAATCAGAGCTAGTCAGAAACCAGATCTGTTCTGAGTTATCAAGAGTTGAGTTATCAGAGAGATTGGTTTCACCAAGAGTATGGATCTTGGGTTGAGCATCAGAAATCTGAGTTTCCATCTGTCTCAATAACTTGATTTTTATGTTGAATCTCATCTATCAAGGGGGCAAACGTTTAATCTCAAGTCAAATTAGGTTGCCTCTTTCATCTCCTTGGGGTTTCATCCATGTTCTCTAGCGCCCAGGGAGATGGAGGGAAGTCTGTTTAGTTTTTGATGTCATTTGTTTACTGATCCATCTGGAGCAGTTCCTGCTTTTCTCATGCTCCAGTTGGGTAGGTGGAAATCATAGTGTTGCTATGATATGAATCCCTATGTACTGGACACACCACGCAGTCTTTTCTTCCCTGGGGCCTCCCAGGTTTCCCTGTGTAGGTGGTGACACTGGTCCTTTCTGGTATTTTATCTTTGTTCCCCATCCCTCGTCCATGGAGAATGGGCACCAGGCCTCTGGGCACAGGCCCCGCCTAATGTCTAACCCTCTCCCTTTCCTCCTGACTTTTCTCCTTTATCCCTCAAGCAGGTAATCGCCTTTCTTATCTGGATAATGAAGAAACCTTACACATTTTGCTCTTCACTTATCTACGCCAAAATCTTTCTGTTCCATAAAGAATCCTATTTTGAAACTCTACAGCCAGTAGCTGCCTAAATGTAGAAAAAGCCCCAAGAAGAGAGGATATACCAAGAGAAAAAGTAAAACTATATTTCAAAAGAATATCCTGTTACATGTGTTATCCTGCTTCCTATTCATTTAGTAAGAGTCAAGAGTGTGGGAGCCCCAGGGATGCTCTTTCGTTGCAATCCATTTGGATGCATATTTAGAAAGGTCAGAAGTCCCTGTGGGATGGATTGACATCTCTTTACCATTAAAGTCAAATGAGAAATAATAAAACTATTATAAAAAGTCCAATGACACGCATTGGTTTTAAGTCACTCATTTTAATCTTCCATTAGGACACTGGTGGTGAGCACACTTTTTTTTTTTAAAGGAAAGGAGCAGGCAGGAAGAGAGAGGAGGAAGAAGCATTTTACTTATTTTTATTTTAGTTGTACATCTTGGTTGGTCCCTTGGCCCCGGGTTGCGAACCTGGGTCCTTGGGATGTATGTGAACTGCACTCAGCTAGAGGCGGCAGACTAAGTGCTATTCTACCAAGTGTGCCTTAGCACACATTTTGACATCTAGGCAGTAAATCCACGTTTCTCGGTCATTATGCCAGCTTTCCTCTTCTTTACAAAAAAGCGCACACTGCGTGCCTGCTGTTATCTGCAGAGGCAAAGGCCTTGTGGCCCGGGGTCCATGCTGTAGCTAGCTGCTTCTGGCTGGAACCTCCACGCATTGCACCAACGATGAGAAGCGAGTCAGAGTCGGAGCCAAGCTCACACAGCCCTGGGATACCATCTTATGAAGCGCAGGATTTATCTCAAGGGCCAGAGAGAGCAGGGTAGCCTTGTAAAATTTGGGTGGCCTCACCTCTCCTTATTTCTAAAGAATGAGTTTAGAAAGCATCAGCAAGAGGCTCTAAAACCATGGACTTAGACTTTGCAAATGCAATTTCTGTTTCTCCCAAATTTGAATAGTAGAACAATGCTGTGAGATAATGGTTGTAAAAGCCCCTTGGAAATGGTCCAAGTCTGCGCCATGGTAAAGAGGACAGAGTTAGATCCATTTAGAGATGGGAAAGAGGCCTGCAATTTTCTTGATGATTTTTCAATGAAACTCACTCAGAGGCTGTACTTTCTTCGTTATGGCCGTATGATACCAACTATTTAAGGACAGTCTCTTGAACTAAAAGATGCATGTATTTATTCTCTGGGTGAATAGCCCCACCCTGAAATCCACACTAAACCTGTCAGCAGCCTCACCTACTACATCCAGCCATTCTCTCTTCGCCATCCTCATCTGGACCAGTGCAAGCTGTTGGCCTACTGCAGATGCATGGCACTGTTTAGGGCTGGGGACGGGACCTGTTATCCCAAGTGACACGGCTTCTTCTCACAATGCATAGTGTCTTCCAACTAAGCAGCAAGGTACCCCAGTGCCAATACCACTCGCTAATGCCCGGGCCCCTAGGTGTGAGCTGGGGAGTCACGGCCAGTATATTTTCTCAATACAGAAAGCAAAGAGCCACAGCAGATTAGATGCTGACTTCTGTGTTCCTCCTGGCTGATACAGCTCTTTAAGGAGCACTCTCACCTACACAGCATAACAGGGGCCCTTATTTAGTGGAGTCCAGGAGGCACCGGGCATGGAAGGCAAACTCTCTCAAGTGTGTGATCCCCCCTCCTGCTGCCCCCATGTCCACCACTAATCCCTCATGGCTCTCTTTCAGCCTGGCTGGGGCAGTGCTTCCAAATCTGCAGCAGCATGCCAGGAAGCCACTGCCAGTTCTGTGCACTTGGCTCAGGAGATGGCCCCCGACCTTCCAGCCCTAAGAAGGGGGTTTTGTTGGATTCTTCTACACAGATAATGGAGAAGACAGATGAGGGCTGTAGAGAAGAGAAGGCTGAGAGAGGAGGGCGGTGGGAGGGATTAGAAGCCGGCTGGCTGGAGAACAGTGTGGAGTTGACAGACCCGTCTTGCACTGTGCTATCTTTCTCTCCTTCCCCCTCCCTTATCTCCTCTTCCTCTTCCCCCTGTCTCACCACCTCCTCCTCCCCTTCTCTCCTCTCCTCGTGAGCAGGCAGAGCCCGCCAGCGCCCCCTACTGTGCCCACTCTCGCTGTTCTCCTCCACTCTCTCTCCCCATGAAGGAAGAGACCACTGGAGTTTGCATGCACCCTCCAATCAAAACGAGGCTGGTAGGTACCCTGGCAGGGAGAGGGACCGGCCAGGAGAGGCGAGGTGGGCAGCAACCACCAGGCGGCGGCCCCGTGGGTGGCTCCAGCCAGACCGGTGGCATGGCCCGGCCGGCAGGTGCTCTCACTCCAGGATGATGCGGTTTGGAGTCCAGCTGCGCCTGGTGGAACCAGACACATGGCAACATGGCTGCCGTCCCGCCCTTTCTTCTCTAAATCTCAAGAACCAGGAAGTTTGTTTTCCTACAGCTTTGATAAGCACAGATACGCTTTGATAAGCATTTCCAAGCATGAACAAAATCTCAGTGACATCTCTATAGGAAATAAAAACTTTTTAAATGATCTTGCATGTGATGAGTATCATATAATGAATGACTTGACAGGAATCACCTCTAATCCCAACCTCGCACAAGTCTTTTTTCATTTTTGCATGTTTCCTTCTGATATTTATCCCCATGTATCCATAATCATGAAATCACAGTTTCCATATCCTCTCCTGTTTTTCTCTCTTCACTTAATGCCATACTGTTTCTATCGTTGCCATATTCTTCTATATGCCTGTCTGTGTACGTCAAATGACTGGCCCACGGTTTAGGTAACAAGTTCTTTACTGCAGGGACTGCTGCTTTTCAGTCTGTCACTATTCAAGGGAGCACTAAGAGCTATTGTATTGGGTATTTTATTGGCTCAGGCTAGGCCCAGGGGGTTCACTATTACTCCTTGACTTTTGCTCCTTTTCTGAAGGGACTATACCAAATGACAACGCCATCAGAAGACAGAATATGTTTTGCCACAACCAAGCCACAGAATGTGACTGTTGGAATATATTTTTTGTATATAGAAGAGATATATAAAATAATTCTTTTTGGGGGGAGGAGGGGTTGTGGGAAGACACACTCTTAGCCAACTAATGTGTAGACTGTCAAGCCCAAGGACCTGGGACCAGGGAAGGGGAGGAGTTCTTGGAAGTTGATGGCTTTTACATTCCTCCAATAGCAATAATAATTCTTTTTCCCTTCTACTTCATGATGGTCTGAGGCTTGTCTGTATGTTACTTCTCACCTTGTTATTGATCTCAGAACACCCTGTTGAACCATTAGGCCATGGCAAAGAACTCACCACCAGACGTCACCCAGAGCCCTCTCCCTGGGCTGCTGGCAGCCACTGCCAGCCACCTGAGTTTGGCACCTGTCTTAAGACAGCTTGGGACCCATTCTAGGACTCCTGAGATGTTTAAGAAATGGAAGACAGTCTGGGGAAGGATCTGGCTTGAGCTGGGCATCTCGAGGCATAGTGCAAGAACACCATCATTCCCAGATTGGTGGAGACTGGCATCGGCCATTCAGAGCAGCTCAGCCAGCTGGGGTCTGGTCAGATAGATGTGTTCCTGCTCATCCCTACCTTACTCTCCCTGAGGGTGACTCAAGAACAGCCAGCAGCTCCCCGCCCTGTCCCTCAGCAAGACCCCGAGAGACACGAAGTCTGCTGCCATAGGCGGTGGTGGCCTCAGTCTGGTCTGCAGCCCTCTGGTAGCAGATGGCTCCTAGTGTATTCATCCACGGATGTGCAGGCTGTGTTTCTGTGCCCCAGGGGCTCCAGACAAGGCTGGTGACAGAGCCACCGGTTCCCTGGGGCAGCCTTCCAGGTCAGCTTAAAGAAATGTCTCCCAGTCCCTGCAGCCTCCAAGAGTCCAAAGAAAAAATAACCAAAGAGAAATAAATAGAAGCAAAGGCTTTGTTGTCCCCCTACCACCTTATCAGGCTGATGCACCCACCTCCTTCTGGCCACTTCTGACAGGTCTGTGCTGCCACCCCTGTCCCTGGCACCAGACACTGACCTCAAAAAGGCGGGGTGGCCAGGTTCCCACATGCTTCCATGGGCTCCCCTGAGGTTTCCCACTGTGATGCAGAGTTAAGGGTGTCCAAGAGCAGAAGTGGATAGACAAGAAATGCTTCCTGGCTTAATTGTTCATGCCTCCTGCCACTCTGCTGTGTTAGTGTCCCAGAACGTGACCTCTGAGCAGCCTCTACTCTATCCCCACAGCTGGAGAGCCATCAGCCACCACTCCCAGGCACCCTGGCCTGCTTCATGCCTGATCACAATTTCTTGTAGATCAGGCCATGGGGAGGGCCTAGCTGACCCCAGTGAAGGGAAATCCAAGGCCAGGTAAGTGGGGGGGCTTCCTCCCTCCACACAGCAGCCTGCTGAGTCGGGGTCCTGCAGTACCGGAGTCACAGATGCAGCCACGAGGCAATACTTCTGAGGGAGCTCTGTGTGTTTCCCCCCACCAGCAAGGAAGGCTGTGACTGCGCTCCCCAAATTCTTCACCTGGGTTTGAAAAGTGCACTGCCAGGGATGTCAACACTTTATTTTCTAATCTGAAAGTAACACTCTTGTCTTTCTCTTTTTTGAAGATAAAAACATTCCCAGCTGAGACAGTGACCCCGTTTCCTGACCCTTTCATTCCAGGGCCACAGTTTGCGGTAAGTGGACTCGGAAAAACAGATCCACGTTTTAAGACAGCGTTCCCACATGGTCTGCCTCTCTGTGGAATGCCAGCCAGACCTGCCCACAGCCTCTTGTGATTGCAGGGAGCTCTGTGAAGTTGGGAAGGAGCTATTTGGGAGTCTGCATCTTTTAGTGATTTTCTTTTCTTTTCTTTTTTTTTTTTTTTTTTGAGATGAACTTTCCATATATAAAACTAAACATTTCACTAATCCATCGGTGACATTTAGTATATTCAGTATCCTACCACTCTCTCTAGCTCCAAACATTTTCATCACCCGCTCCAAAGGAAACCACACACCCATTAAGCAGTTTTTCCCCATTTCCCCCTCCCTTCAACCCTGGACAACCACCAACCTGTATTCCTTCCCTACAAAATTACCTGGTTTGGATATTTCTTATAAATGGAATAATATAATAGCTGGCTTTTTAAATCTTGTTTCTTTCACCTCATGTTTTTTGAGGCTCTTTTTGAGGCACTTGTATATTGCAGTATATTGCGGTAAGTACTTTTTTTAGGGTGAAATGATATTCCACTGTATGTGTGTACTACAGTTTCTTTACCATTCATTCATTGATTAGTATTTGGGTTGTCTCTGCCTTTGGACTTATTGAAAACCATGCTGCTATGCACATGCATGTGCATTTTTTTGTCTGAGCCCCCGCTGTTGATTTTGGGGGTTTGGCTGTATAGCTTGATAATGGTGTGTTCTCAGGTAACTCTTCATCACTGTGAACAAACTGTCTGCTCTTCTTCAAAGTGGAAATAGTGTTCAGAACATCTTCCTCATATCCAGTTGAGCCAAGGATCAGGAAGTTGAGAGCACTTTTAGCAACCTCAGAACATCCCACCAATGTCAACTCTGATGACTGTTTCTCAAGGCGGAGAGAGGCAGAGCGGTGGGATTACAAGAGCAGGGAGTCATGACACTCGGCTTCTGTCATGACACCTCCCTCTGTATTCACTGGGCTGCTTCCTTAAACCATCTGCCAAGATGTTCAATTGTCTTGAAACATTTAAATATTGTACTTCCCTCACCTGCAAAATGAGAGTGCTTGATGATTTTCAGACTTTTTTTTAACTGCTCTGAACCGTTGAAATGAGAGCTTCTGCAGAAGCTCTCTCTATGATGAGCTGCTGAAATGGAGCATAAATAGGGACCTAGAGTCCTTTTCCTCCTTCCCTTCACTCTCTCTTCTTCCAGGGAGAGAGTTTGCAATTCCTAGAGCCAAGTGATCCTGGAGGCTCCTTCCCAGGGGTTTCTGGCCAATCTGGAGAGTCTGTGAGGTGGGCTGTGAGGTGGCCTAGAGATGCTCAGACTGTAGCCTCGTGAATTGGAGGGGCTGTCTCCACCTGAAATGGCTTCAGCCATACAGAGAGGGAGGGAGTGAGCAGTGACTGATGCAGAGGCAAAAATACCTTCCTAGAGCAAACCATTCTAGGGTCATGAACTCTCAGCACCTGCCTTTTAAAAACAGAGCACAAATGTGCACCCTGGTGGCTCCTGTGCTAAGCCCACACCTGGGGTGTAGTTTGTATAAAATCGGAAGACCTTGGTTTGCAGGCCGGGGCCAGAGGAACAACTGAAATAAACAAATAGAATACTTCCTGCTCCTCGCTTTTCCTTCCTGCCTACTGCCTCCATGCCTTCATTCCTGCCTGCCTCCCTTAAAAAGTAAAAAAGACTCTCTCTCCTTTGTCAAGTAAAGGTTGGGCACAGTTCACATACATTTAATGGTCCCAGGTTCATCTCCTGGGACCACTGTAACAACCAAAATGTGCAACTAAATAAAATAAATAAAGCGCTGCTTCTTCCTCTTTCTTCCTGCACCCCCCTGCCTCTGCTCTCCATTCCTGCCTGCACTTTCCCTTTAAAAAAAAAAAAATACAGAAGAACAGAGGGCAGAGGGTTGGGCCAGGCTGTTCAATGCTTCTGCCCCACATTCAGCAGCCCTGTAGTTCTACTGGACACAGCTCCCCAACAGGAAGCTCCAACTGCACTTCTCTCAGCTGGCAGGCTCTCTGGCTTCCTGCCCAGCCTTGGCAGTGCCCTGAGACACCCAGGGAAGCCCTTCCTGAAAAGCTGGGTGCCAGGATGGAGCAGGAAGCCAATGTCAGAAACCATGCTGGGAGTGTTAAGAGCTGGGCAAGAATGATTTGAAGGCAGCAGGAGCCGGCAGAGGGAACAGCATGAACCAGAATCCTGAGGTAGGAGGGCTCATCCCACATTCAGAGAGGGGAAAAGAAGGCCAGCAGCACTAGAATGCAGAATGCAGGCCACAAGGGAGTGGGGCGTGAGGGGAGGAAGAGAAAGAAGGCAGGGACAAACACTGCAGGGATAAAACCATGCTTGGTCATGCAGGCCTTGATAGGGATGCTGATGTGTGTTCTGAGTCATTTTTTTGCTTTTGAGAGCTTTAAACAGGATGACGACAGGCAGATGCACATGGATAGGATCTCTCTCAGATTAGTGAGAGAACAGTTGTGTCCAGGCAGAGTGGTTTCAGGATAATAGTCTAGAAATCTAGGCTAGGTGTTTAAGGGAGAGAGAGCAGAGAGCTTGACCCAGAGTGGTTTGCATGGTGGAGATGGAGAGAAGTGCAGAGATGGGGGAGATAGTTAAGTGGAATTGGAAAGGATAAGGGAGAGGGAGGGCCAAAAATGGCTCCCAGATTTTGGACTTGCAGGACACAGATGAATAGAAGGAAACCTGAAGGAAGACTGGATTGGGAGGGATAATGGATTGGCAGTGATGCATTATAAATGTCTTTGAGGCACACCCTGGTGGCTCAGCAGTTAAGTCCACAGCTTCAAATGGCATAGTCCACATAAAACCCAGGAACCTGGATCCACATGAACCAGGTGTTCACATGAGCAGCTAAATGGATGGGTAGATGTTTCTTCCTCCTCTCCTTGCCTTTTTGCCTTCATTTCTGACTGCTGCCTTCCTAGCAATAAATAAGCAACCAAACAAACACAAAAAGAAATGCCTTTGAAACATCCAAATAGGAACAATGGTGGGCATTTGGACGCCTAAGTCTGTGACTCAGGAGAGAGGACTAAGCCAGAAAGAATAACTAGGGAATTACTGACAGCCAAAAACGAATAAGAGACAAACCAGGGGCCTCAGCATTCTAATTTTTTCACCCTGTGTGTCATATTCTCTTCTCCCCACCAAGGTCAAGACCCTTGACCTTGCTGCAGGGTTGGCCTCTCTACAGGCCTTCAGACCTGTCCTGGCCACATTACAGGATGTTCAGCAGCTCCAGGGAACTCGGCACAAAGTTGGTTCAGGATTGACCATGGGCCTGCTTTCAGCAGCTGGGTTCCTTGTTTCACCTGAGGCCAGTTTCTGCCTTATATTCTGCAGCTGTCTTTGATATTCAGCTGACCGCCAAGGTCCATCTAGGATGAGGACCCCTGGCTGGCTCTGATCGGATTTCTCGCCCATGTCCTTCTTCCAAACCTGGGTCTGTCCCTCTGCTATCTACTGTGTTTCGGCAAAAGTTCACATGCTCCTTTGTTGGTTTGTTCACTCATTCATTCATTTCCTCATTGAACAATATTAAAAAGATGAGTACTCAGGTTGAGATTTAATCTTGTGAGTAATTTGCACTGTTTCTCTAAGGTCATTCCAAAATGAAGTTGGTTACTTTTTTTCTTCTCTTTGAGGGCATGGCAGTGAAGAATATGATGACTGCTAATATAATGGGGGTGCTTCTGTCTAGATTCAGGCTAAATCCCTGGCACACTTACCCACTGTTGCCTATGATCAGTGTAAATTGCCCTCTTTTTCCAGAAAGAATTAAAAACGGTAGCAAAAGGTCAATCTCGCTTCATTTGCCTAAAGCAACAGAAGCATTTCTTACCGCAGCCCTTGTATCAGGAAGGGTAGACTAAATCATGCTTTGAAATGACAGGATGAATCCCCTACGCATGCTGCCTGGGTGTTACCGGTAGGCTAAGGGCTCAGCTCTGTGTTGCCCTGTTTCTGGGACCTGGGCTAATGGAGCAGCCATCCGGCACATGGTTGGAGAGCAGTGGGGTAGAGTGGAAAGGGTGACAGATCTCATACTGGCTCTTAAATCTTTCAGCAACAGCCTTTGAGGACCCCTCAGAGATAAGCAGCTCCCCATTGTTCAAGCCAGACATGCCCTTTCAGGATTACAACTCTGCACTACAGCTCTGCTTAGTGCTCTCAGTGCTTTGCCATGTTTCCCTGTAAGGGACAGCTGGTCTGGTTAATCACTCAGAAGAGAACGGTTTTCATCTGGTTAATAATAATAACATATTGTTTATTTGATGAGCACATTTTCTTCTTTGAAGGTCATGTGATAAATTTCTTTGAATTTAGGTCATGAACTAGCATGAAAAATCAAGTTGTTATGTATATATTATGTATGTATAATGTATGTATGCATGCATGTATGTATGTGTGTATGTGTGTATTTATGACTATATCTGTTATTATCAAAAGGATATAAAACAAGAAGTACATATAAAAATATTATGAGGAAATATATGATAACAACAGTTGCTTTCAGCATCCCAGTGCCAGAAATGCCCAGTAACCCCCACACTGCCAGGGATAACCCACTTAGCACTGACCTGTGACTCCACCGCACTGTGGAGTTCTGCCTCTTTTGAAGAAACGGTCATGCGCGGTGCGGGGGATCCTCTTCCCATGACTCCTGCTTCCTCACAGTGGGCAAGAACAGCAGTCACAGCCATAGCCTGCTGCAGTCAGTGCTGACAAGGGCCATTTTTCACATGGGGGCACAAGGGGCAGCTACTATTGGACCCCTTCAACAGACTGGACCTCAGGGCAACGCAACTGCCTCTTTTGCCGCCTCCCACCCCTGGAAAGACAGCCCTGGTTTATTGAAAAATGGGACAAAATGGATATTTATATTTAAATGACAGGATGGTCAGGAAATAGGAGAAAGCGATACACTTACTGTTCCATTTAAAATGGTACATATGGTCAGTCTAGAACAATCATATTTTTCTTCTCAGTGTCACGTGCAAAGATGGTGCGTGTAGCAATTGATTGTGTCCAATATGTGATGATATAGAATCTCTCTACCTTAAAGGTTGTCCAGAGGTAAGGTATGTAAAGTGTTGAGCCTGGCGTCAGGCACAAAGCAAAATCACTTAATAAATGGCAATCGATTTTAGCTATCGTTAAAAAAAAATAACAAAAACTGTGTGGTAAGGCTTACGAGCAGCTGAGAGTGTGAAACTGGGAGCCCAAATTGAGATTTTTTTTCCTCTTCTCTGTTCCTCTCCAGGCAGACTTTAGAGACAGCAAATTACAGTGCTGTCCTGGCCCCTCTTCCCCGCTGATTCCAACAGCGACCCTGAGGCCTTTGACAGAGACCGTCTCCACAGTGCAGACCATCTATGCCAATCGGAAGCCTGTTTCTCTGGCAGCCAGGTGAGTCGGATCAGCAGGTAGTAGCTGGTAACTGGTGACAGGGAATTCTCTGGAAGCCCATGGAAACCAGGCACAGCTCAAGGTTCATTTTGTTTGTGATATCTCCAGCCTGTTTATTCATTCTTTCATTCATCCATTCTGCTTGAGACTAAACAAATGAATGATGTGTGTGTATGAGTGTGTGTGTAAAAACATAAATCCCATGGGTAGGCAACATGACCTGAGGGCCAAGAAGTCAGAGGCAACCTCTCTAAGCAGCCAATTTCATTTCATTCCATTTTTCTAATTAAAACAGAGAGGGGAACTCTGGGAGAAAATGCAAAATACATTTAAAATAGGATTTAAAGAACTCTAACTCCTGGATATCTTCCCATTCATTCCAAAGACCTTTACTAAGTGGCTGCTGTCGCCAGCTCCTGTGCTGGGCTCTGGATTTCCGAGTGGGTGCCATGTAGATAGTCAGTGTCTGGAGGGTGGCCCTTGGAGGAACTCAGTCTATTGGAAGCAACCAGAAAATCCCAGGTCATCCAATCCTAGCAAAGTTGGGGCTCCTCATTTGAGACCAAGAGTCTGAGTCAGAAGTTTCCTAACCACTTACGGTTTGGTGATGCCCGATTCGAATGTGTTTTTTTTTTTTTTTTTTTTTTTTTTCAAATTCTTTTAAAAAGAAAAGAAAGAATTTGGAAACTGACATACAAACTGAACTTGATCTTGTCACCTGGGGGCTTCCTCTCACTCTTTGGTCACCTACTCTTTTTCAGTGCAGAGACGCTCCGGCAGGAACTGGAGAGAGAGAAAATGATGAAAAGACTATTGATGACCGAACTGTGAACCTCTCCCTGTGTTGCCTGGAGGATGGCATGGTGCCTTCTGTTCGTTTTCTTTCTTCGGGCTTTGTGCGCTCACTCTGGCACAACATGCAGATGTGTGCTGTTTGCCCAGGTCTCCGTGGTTGGTGGCAGCCAACTTCTGGATTGACTTTTATTGGAAAAGTTCTTTTATGGCTCCTGGGGAGTAGAGGTTTTCTACTAGTCGGCAGAGTTGAGACAGGATGTGGGAAGCCTAGGAGAAGAAAGATGAGAAAACAGGGATTCCTTTTCAGAAGCACCTGTGTGCATACACCAGTAGCCACACAGGAGCTAGAGGGTGTGGAATCCTTCGTGATCAATCTCAACCGTGTGATTCTGTATGATGGAAACTTGCACCAAGCTTTGACTGTTTGCTAGAGTCATTTTTAATGAGAGAATAATTCTTTACTGCTGGTTTTTCATTTACACTGGTAAATACCCAGATCTTATAAAGTCCTTAACCTTCATTTGTATTCAGACCTGAGTAGATGAACTATAAAAAAGAAAGCTACAGTCACCAGGACTGAAGGTAATGAGCTGAATCTGAAATATGATTTAAAACTGGTGATGTTTTTGGATATGATATATTATTTGAGAGAAAGAGAATTTATCATTGAATCCAAAGTAGGAAATTATGGTTTAAATTGTCTAAAAATCCTTACAAGGTTAAGATAATTCAATAGTAAGAGTCGTTTGAGTGTTCCAAAAAGGAAAACCATTTCTAAAGTTGATCAGTTCATGTCCTGTTGACAAAAACTTGACCAGAAGAAACTTTACTCTTTTTATAGTTTCAAGAAATGTGTTTTTAAATTTTTATTATGCACTTGAACAACTTTGCAGGAATAAAGGAACCCCCTAACCATACATCCCTCTAAATTGTTTCCCAAACTTTCTCAATGTATGTGCACACGTTTTTACACAGCTATGATCAGTGTGCACATACTTCTTTGGTTGTGCTTCTTCCCTTAACACATATCTCCTCTTATCCACACAGATTCCACTCTCACCAATTTAAATAGCTTCATCTCCGTATAACACGATTAACCTTGTTTTTTCCCATATTCGATATTTGAGTTATATTCAAGTTTTCACTCTTATAAATAGTGCTGCTATGAATGTCTTTGTAAAAAAAAATAAGTTCCTTCCTTTGGATTCTTCCCTTCAGAATATCTCCAAAGAGGGACTGCAAGGTAAAAGAGCATGAAGTATTTTACAGCTCTTGTTTCATATTACCGGATTGCTTTCTAGAAAGATCCAATCTGTGGGTTGGAAGGACCTTAAAGGTCATCTAGTTCAACCCCCCATCCCCTCTGAATGCTTGAATCCCTCTACAATTTATAATGCCACCAGCAATGTCTAAGCATTTCTATTTACCAAGAGCTCTGCCAGTATTGGTTTTTGTCATTTTTATTTATTTTCACTCATGTAATCGGTGTGTAGAGTTGTTCTTGTACAAAGTTTTTATTTCATTAATTGCTAGCAAGTCTGAGCACTTTTCCATGTGATTATTTCCTAGCTGTATTTCTTTGTGTGTAAAATGTCCATCTATTTCTTATGACCCCTGTTAAGTGGCAATGATCTCATATATTTGTATCAGAACTGTATTTTTATGTTGTAATGTAAAGTTTGCTCTCCTGTCCCTACCCTTAAAAAACTGAATGGTGCCAATAATTTGATACTAATGATTATTAAAAAAAAAAAGTCATGCCCCAATTTACTAGCATTGTTGTAAAAGGAGGCATGTAAGCAAATATTCAGAAAACAGAGGCTTAACCCTTTAAGTGCTGAATCTTTACATTTTTAATAATTTTTTTGGAGAAAAAAAGTCTTTCTAAAATATATTACATACGTCCCTGCCTTAGTAAACAAGAGTATACTGGAGAGTATAACCTTAACCTTTTCTTGCTGAGTCACGATCATCGTTACGAGCATCAGCCCCTATTCTACCTTGCGTGGTGCAGTGATGTGACCAGAAAATTACCCAAACGTGCAGGCCTTGGCTTCGCCTTTCACAGGCTGTTCTGACCTTCTCATTGATGGTTTTTGTTGCTGTCTGCTCTGTCAGTGAAGCCATCTTCTGGGGCATTTGTGGTGTTTGGGACCTTGGTCACCCCCATGCTACTACCCCTGGCTGTACTTTGAAAACAGCTTTCGCGGCTCTTTATCTCGTGTTCATGATACAAAATGTGTTCCTGTACAACATGGCGGTGATATCTGTGTCGGGGTGGTCCTTTCTTGCCAATCCATCATCCTCCTCCTTTTCTAGCCTGCTTGCTGGGTCTTCTGCTCTTCACCTCCTGCTCTCTCATGGGCAAAACTAAAGTTTTCTTGGGGAAACCAGGAAACCCAGTGTTACACACGTGTCAGGTTGGCTTTGTTTACGAGGAGGGTGCATGAGCTTCTTTTGGCCATTGTGTTCAGGAGACTCGGAGCCTCCTGCTTCTCCCCAGCTGCCCACTGGGTTCACAGGTGTTTCAGAAGGTTGGCGTCACTGGAAGTCTGATCACAAATAAGTTGACTGTTACTGTATATGAAAACCCAGTACCTTTGGCAGCTCAACCCTAACCAGTAAAATCAAGAGGATTCCATTGTTTCAGCAGTTGTCCTGATTATTTACCTATGGAAACGGATGACGGGCCCTTGGCACGGTGACCTGAGGAGATAGCATTGTGTTGGGTGGATGCACAGACACACACACAAAAAAATGAATTTGTACAATCACATCATCTTTTTTCTTATACTTAAAAGCAAAGTGACAGCACCATCTGCTCCCATGACACACACTTTATGTCTGGGGTGTATGGAGGGGAAGTGGTGGGAGATTAGCTTGTGACAAAATCATTCCAGATCAAGGGCCTCACATTGTGGGTCACTAACTCCTGGTAAGCATGGAGGATTCCTGAGAGGGGCCTGAAAATCCTGGACCCACAGGGTTTACATACTGTAGACTCCCCTACAAGACCCTTATGTGTGAAGAGTTTAAAAACGAGGCCCTAGGGACTTTTAAAGATCCTGTCTGAATCTGTAATTTTATATTACCAAAACAACAGGAATATTCTGATATCATCTTTATCTTTTCTTGACCACCTCAAAGATCATAGCTTTTAAAACAAATTAAATTCGTCATTGGTAGCCATGTAAAGTGAACAATTCAGTGATTTTTAGTATATTCTAATGTTCTGAAACAGTATCACTTTCTAATTCTAGAACATTTCCATCTTTCCAAAAGGAAATTCCATATCTAGAGTCACTACCATTTGTCCCCTCCCCCTATCCTTCAGCAACCACTAATCTATTTTCTGTCTCTGGAATTGCTTATTTTGGACATTTCATATAAATGGAATCATGCAATTTGTGTCCTTCTATGACTGGCTTCTTTCACTTAACAATGTTTTCAAGGTTCGTCCAGGTGGTAGCGTATATCGGTCCTCCCTGTTTATGGCTGAATAATATTTCACTTTTTGGATATAACACACTTTTTATCCATTAATCTGTCAGTTAAGACATCTGGGCTGCTTCCAAATTTGGACTATTATGAATAATATGAACATTTGTGTATAATTTCTGTGTGAACATGTTTTCAGTTCCCAAGTATATAACTGAAATTGGAATAGCAGAGTCATATGTCAACTCTTTAAACTTTTTGAGGAACTTCCAAGATCATGGCTTTTATTTCTTAAGCAATCAAAAGGGAAAACACCTCACAGCAGGTAGTCAGCAGCATGCACAGGTCTGTTACTCATCAGATACCAGGATAAGCACTGCTTGGAGGGCATAACAGAACTTTTAGAAAAATGGCTTTGATGAGAAGAGAAAATAAAGGTGCTCTCTTTCTTTTAAAAAATGCAAATGAAATTAAACTCTGGCTCCTCTCTATTTCGTGTTTGACTATCCAGCTCTTGTTTAGCTGGTAGTCTCAGAATATTCAGGGAAAGGCCTCCCCCAGGAAATGTGCACAAAGGAGGAAATTACATGTCTGGGCCTCTCCATGGATTCCTGTTGTTGACGAGCAGAGGATATCTGTAAAACAGAGGCTGTAACTAAGGGGAGCATGTGCTAAGAGTGAGAACAGGATTCCCTCCTGGGCTAAGGTGCAGACCGTGTAAGGCTCAAGGGCCCAGGTTCAAGACCAGGGACCAGGATGGTAGTGGTGGTGTGGAAACTAAAAAGAAGGAAAGAAAAAGACACATATACAAAGAGTAAGAAAATTCCAATTAACCTCACAAAAGCATGCCAAGTCACTGAGGAATTGGATTCACGAATAGGTTCTGAGAACCTGCGGAGGGATACGAATTTTGAGTAACCTATGAAAGTTATGGCTATTCTCCCTAGGACAATCCATACATCACAACATTATTTTAGCACTTTCTTAGGGTCCTCACAGCACCCCTAAAGCCCATCTATGCTCCCTATCAGTTCATGAATCCCAGGTCCTTGATCAGGGGTAGGTCACTGAAAGCCACAGATTACCTGCAAGTCTCATTTTCGGCGGTGGTTGCCAACTCGCGTCCAACACTCCCTCTCACATCCCTTAACCCCCTGAAAATCAAACCAACACTGGTTTCATCAGATCAGTTTACCGGAAAAAAAAGTGACTTGGTCTTTATTTGCTTTCTATCTGGTGCCATTATTAATTGTCATCACTGAAATAAAGAAAATAAAAGAGAAAGTACTAGGTAACAACTTGGATTATTCTCAGAACCGACAGTGAAAACAGAAGGCTGATGCTTCCTCTTTTTTTTTTTTTTTTTTTTTCTTTTTTGATTAAACGGTGGTTCATTTTAAACTGACCCTTCTCTGGTGAACGGGTAGAGAGGGAAAAAAAGGAATTTAAATTTTTAAAGAAAGCTAAAATAATTAACAAATTTTTCACTCAATTGACTTTTTGTATTAGATTATTATGGATTGCAAGGCTATGTTTTGGGGAAAGAAGTCTGATTTTGTAAGTAATTGTAGTTACCTTTTTCAAGCAATAAATCTGATCTATTTCTTGCAATAATTGGAATGTTAGAAAACCTAGTAAAGCTCAAGGTTTTCTTGCATTACACCTAGTCCACCTGTCAGGATAAATCCGCTGTTAGCGTCAAGTGATACCCAATAGCAAACACCTGACTTGTGGCTCCCTCAACACATCTCATTATTTTCACGTCAGTACCCCATGTCCCAAAGTCCGGGGTCCAAAAAGGGTTGAGATCTCTCGTTTCCTTTTTTTAACATGTGTATTTCGAAATCATATGCATATTCATTCGTGCCACTTGTACATTGACCTCCCTTGATCCAAACTTCTATCATTTTACCTAATCTTCACTGTCATCATGGAGGTGCAGACCACCACCCCATAGAGTCCGACTTCTGGGCCTGCATTTGAATCCTCTATGTTTTCTGCCCCCATAATGATTTTTATGCAATGTAATAAAGAAGTAGAAAAACCAAGTAAAAAATGCGGACTCTGAAATACCATCATAAGAGAAATCGAGCCCCTACTTTCTACGGCTTAGATGCTTGGTGTGAATAACTGCATGGGTAAACAACCCAATGTGAACTGCAAGAGTCAGGAATGAATGTGAGAAAACGGAGAATTCAACAAGGCCATCAAACCTCGTTATGGGCTGCTAAATACGTGATCGCTGCAGGGAAACAGAGGAAATCAGTTGCCTGGCTGAAGGGGCCAGATTGCATAAGGGCACCAGCAGCCTTCGCTAGGTATAGACTGAAAGTCTGGAGAGGAAGCCGGTGAGTTCACTCCAAAGAGCTATGTTCTAGTTCCTCTCTGGCTCTGAGCACTCATGGGTCTGCAGTGGGTCCTGACTTTACTGATGCTAACAAGCTACCACTGGTCCGCGGACCACACTCTGAGTAGCAAGGGTCTAGCAAGGGTCTAGAAGGCCCAAATGTGAGTCTGCGGGGGAAATCATAGAGGGAGGGAGGCAGGTTTAGAATGGAAACAAGGACAAGGAAAGGAAACCACTAGGAAGGAGAATCTGAGCGGGGAGGAGAAGATGCCAAGAGCAGCGCCTGAGCTTCGCGCCAGCGCGAGGATGCGCAGACCCAGGCGGGTGCGGGCGGCTACGCGGCTGCGCGGGCTGCGGGGTGGGGAGGGCGAGCGTGCGAGCCGCGGTGACGGCGACGGCGGCGACGGCGCAGTCCCGGCCCCGCGCCCGCGGCGCCCCCGCTGCGGCCCGAGCGGCCTGGCTGCGGGACGTGTGCTCAGCGATGGCGCGGCCGCCCGGGCGGCCCCGGGGGTCCTGGGCGCCGCTGCTCTTGGTGCTGCTGGCGGGGTCCGCCGCCTGCGCCGCCAGCCCCGCGGACGACGGCGCGGGCCCGGGGGGCCGGGGACCCCGGGGCCGCGCACGGGGGGACGCGGGCGCCGACGAGGCGGTGCCGCGCCACGACTCCTCCTACGGCACCTTCGCGGGGGAGTTCTACGACCTGCGCTACCTGTCGGAGGAGGGTAGGTCGCGGGAGCCCAGCGTGGGGTGCGGGGGAGGCGGCGGCTGAAGCTTGTGTGGGGCCACGGGGGCTCGGGGGCGGGGCGCGGGGAAGGGTTCATCTGGATTCGCACAGAGGCACCTCTGAGACAGAGAAGCGGAGCCCACTGGCGAGATCCCCATCCTGGAGGAGGGACCCCAAGAGCTGTCAGCCCCACGACTGCCAACTGTGCAGGTGGGGAGAGAGAGGCGATCAGCCAAGTCCTCCGGGGCCGCCAACAGGGAGGCCGAGACTCGATCCCCATTTCCCAGCATCTGACCTCCACCCTCTGTCAGGAGTTGGGGAAAGGGGTGGTAGAAAAGGGCTCACCATCTGGCCTGAGTGTATGTGATGATTCTCTGCTGGGAAGTAGAAATGTCAGTTTTTAGAGATGTATATTTCTTCTCTGTCTGATTGACCTACATTTGCAGTGACTAGCACTTCCAGCCTTTTAGTTCTGTTCCTACTCACTGCCCTGCCATCAGTGCTGGGTCATCTCTCCCTCCCCACTTGCATCCCACTTCTTTTCTGTCATAGCACATGTTTTGATGCCCTACAGGGAGCCACTATTGTTGGGACCTGCTGGGCCCAGAGACTGGGGTTTTGTCAGCCTGCAGAGCTGCTTTCAGTGAGCCCCCAAAACCAAGCTGATGATGTTCAGCATGAATAGAAACTGGTCTTTTACTGCTGCAATTTGCAAAGTACTGATTTTCCTTTTCTTCTGCTAAGAGAAGTAGCTGGAAATCAAATTGGGGGTTGAAATGTTGTATATTCCAGCAACTGATCTGATGCTTGGTATAACTGTTACTGAGGTTTAGCTGCCTACAATACACAAGCGTAGTTTAAGTAATATTTCTTTACCACATAAAGAAATCTAGAAGCAGGCAGTCCAGAAGTGGTATTGGAGACGCCATGCTCATCAGGGACCCTGGTCTCCCACTTCTTCACAATTCTTAGCAAATAACTTTATCGTCCATGGCTGCTTCATCTCCAGCCATTACCTTCACTTTCCAGGCAATGGGAAAGAAAACATGGGAAGAAGGTTTTTGTTTTAAAAGGACATGGCTCAGAAGTCCCATGTAACAATTCTACTCCCTGCTGCATTGGCCACACCTTGGTAATGTGGTCACACATGTGGGAAGGAGACTGGGAAATGCAACCTTTTAGCTGTGAAGTAATATGTTCATCTCAAAATTGGTATTATTGTATCAAGGACAATGGAGAGAGGTTTTTTTTTTTGGGGGGGAGTGGAAATATGTAGTTGATTAGAGAGAGACTTATATGCTGAAACAGAAACCCCTGCATATACTGGCTAAATAAGATAGTTTATTTTTCTCTCTGGCTAACCTGACAAGGCAGGGAAAGATCTGTTTCACAAGGTCATTCGGCAATCCAGGTTCTTCCCATTTTGCATCTTCACCAACCACCAAGGTTTTGTCCCCATCTGTATGGTAGAAATATGGTTGCTTGCATGTTCTTGTTTAAACTTGAGGAAAGGAGGAAGAGAGGAAGTTCAGGACAAACCATTAACCTTTTAAGCTGGTTGCACAGCCTAAACCCTGTTCCTTTAGCAAGAACAAAAATCACATGTACTAGCTGCAAGGGAAGCTGGGAAATGTAGTCTAACTGGGGAGCCATGTGGGCGGGGCGGAAGACAGAATGGGAGCGGGGGATGCAGGTGGGGGAGAGGATGACAAACAGTAGAATCTGTCATTCTGGAAAAGATTAAATGTTCCAAAGCCCATCTGTTTCTTAAAGTGTTTAATACATACTTATTCTATTTGTAGTCAGCAGAGCACACAGCCAGGTGACTCAAACGTGGCACCTAGCAAATGGAGAACAGGTCAGATGCTTTATGTCAATTTATATTTACAGAGAAAATGAAGTTAGTTGTATATCCAGATAGTTTTATGAATGTGAATATCAGTTGTCTGCAGCCATTAGGAAGGGTTTTAGAGTTGAGCTGCGAAATTCAAAGCCTTTGATGAGACAGAAAGGGGTAGGCATTCAGAGGGGCAGTGAGGCCTGTGATGAGTGCACCAGTCTAATTGGTCAGCTTGCCTCCTTACTCATTCTGCACTGTTTCTGAAGCCTGACTCTAGCCCTCAGAAATCTGTGATATTTCCAACCTACTCCCTTGTTGAAGCTTCAGATTGATCTAGAATTTCTTCTCTGGTTCATTTTTCTTTTACAGCCATCTCTTCTGCCTCCCCTTCCTTTACCACAAGCTTCCACTCTCCATTATTCTGCTCTCTGACAGTTGTCTTCAGATAATTAGGTTCTACAATGGTTTGGGGGGTGCTAGTGGGGATGTTTGTGGGGTGGTGTTCTCAGGGGCAGTACCTCCAGTGCATTCAGTAGGGAAGGAAGGAGAGAGCCTGGTCGATTTGGAGGACGTGGCAAGTAAAGAGGTGGAAATAAAACCTTTAAACTGTGTTTTCTGTCAATGCAAATGGGGTTATCGTTTTTGAATGATTGGGCTCCGTGTTTCCTTCTGTGGGGTATACCCCCTTCAGATGCAATGTATCCAAGAATCTGAGTTTTTAAAAAGTGGCTTAAAGATATAAAATCTGAAAAAAAGGAGATTAATGTAGATTAGAGTGGAGAATTCACTGAAACTGCAAGAGAGTCCACTGACCATTACCCACTAAAGTCCAGACACCGTTTCTTCAGGGTTCAGATTGCCCAAGACACCCAAAGCTAGAGGCTGGACACTGGCTAATTTGGTATCTCTAATATTGCTTAACAGGTTCATTTTTAAAACTTAAACTATGTTTGGGTTTAACTGTGCTAGTTTTCAGAATGAATAGGAGATCCTGCTGTCTTGGTCTATACAATTTATCCTTCAACCCAGCTCAAATGCCACCTCTTTCAGGGAGCCTTCCCTGATTATGTTCTACCATCTCCTACCCTAGGCAAGAATAGTCTCCCGCAGCGCACTCTCTGACTCTCCCATGACCCATTTTTCTTTTTTGGTTCAGAGTTTAGAGAGGAGTTTGGTGCTTAAATCCTATCACTTCTACCTCTTCCTCTTGATGTTCTCAGCCCAGAATCTATATATTCAGACAATAAGATGTAAAACAGATTACCACATGATTATGGGCAAATACCCTATTCTGAAGGTTCTCTAAAACTGAGTTGTGCTGACTTTGGGTTAGTTCCCAAGTGAATTCTCCCGCTTGCTTCTCCCTGCTGCCAAGATCTGCAGGCCAGGTCTGAAGAGCTAGGCCTAAGTCTTAGCTGTCAGCCACATAAATGTAGTAGCTGACTTGCCATGGGGCCATGCTCTGTCTAGGAGGGAAAAGAGCAGACACCATTCATAGTTGCTTATCATTAAGACTTAGTGATCTGAGCACTTGTAAAATGCAGTTCAGTCAATGAGTTTCTGACAGTTGAGTTCTGACCACAATTTTTCTTGTCTTGGGGAAGAGTTAGTAAGGCCACCAAGGAGACAGTGTGAGGGAAAGGACAGAAGTTTCTCCGTCTCTGGATGTCCTTCCTACAACTACCATGTGTTATGTGTGGATACAGTCACTCCTCTTCCTACATGTAAACATTTGGGATACAATGTTTCCTTGCTGCTTCCCCCTTTATGGGGGTACATATATGATCCCTAAAAAGAAAAAGACCACACATACACCCTTTTATTTGTGCTCTTTTTCATCTATAGCATCTCTTCATTTGTACTTTGTTTTGCACAAAGATAACATCACCGTATTCAGTGAAAAAGAAAATGTAGAAATTATAATGCTCTATAGGAGATAGCTTATAATCATGGAATCTTTTACTGAAACTGACACAAATAAATAAAGTGGAAATAAATCACAAAGAAGGTAAATAAGCTCGAGGTAAAAATCTGTATCTTTCAGGGTAAACGATGTCTAATGTATTTTTAATCCTCCATGAATCTAGCCTGATAACACTAATTGGGGTTTTAATAACTCAGTGTGTGCTCAGCACGGTTCTAAGTACCTTATCTATGTTATCTTTCATCTGATAGCAGCCCTCTGAGTTAGATACTTGGATTCTAGTGGTATGCCCACTTGAGAACTCAGGAATGGGGCTCACAGAAAATGGAAAAGAAGAAAGTGGCAGAGGGTGGTATGGATTGGACAGTTGACTAAGGATAAGGTGCCTGTTGATAAGCACTGGGAAATGCAGTAGGTCGGAGGAGTGAGTGTTTTCTGGGCCATCTCGTGAAGAGGGGCTTGGGGAACTGTAGGTTCCTAGACGGTGGAGTGCCAAGGGGAAAGCTGTGTGAAACGGGCGTGTGTGTGTGTGTGTCTGTGTGTGTGTCTGTGTCTGTGTAATATGCCATTTTACAAAGTCCTGTGACGTTTTCACTTCTTTGTATGACTCTGAGAAGCAGAACAATGATTCAGGCAGCCCAGAAAGAGAAAGAAAGATGCAGTAGTTCTCAGAGATTCAGATAGACCTTTTCTGGTTACACCCTCAAGGAATCAAGGACTCAATTAATACCTGAAGGCTGTGATCCAGGCAGTTAATTAGAAGCAGTAAATAGCGAACCAGAAGCCATTAACCACCCAGTAGAGTATGGTAAAGCAGGCTCAAGGGACTGCAAAAAAGTACATCGAGTTCATGAAATAGTCAGAAATGGAAACCACAAAACCATACGGAGAACCTGAAAAGGCAACCAAGATAATACATGTCTCATGTTATGGGAATATCTGAGGCAGGGAAACATGACTGTAATCATTCTCCAAAATAGAACAGTTATTGGAAGGGTTTACGGAGAAGAGAAGGAGGGAGGGAAAAAAATTATTTGGAATCCCAAGACAATATTGTTTGGTATCAATCCAAGGTTTTAATTTTGGAAGAAAAAGCACTGAAATGTAAAATGGCAAGGAACAAACCAAAACATATAAATAGATAAAGAAATAAATAATGAAAAATGGGGAATGGACAAATCCAAAGGGAGGAGAAGCTGGCCATGTCTGGCTGGTTCAATTATACATCTCAAGACTGAGGAAGACGAGCAAGTGAAGGGAGAGAGGATGGTGGCACTGGGGGGGGTCAGGAGGCCATAAAGACCTTTAAATAGTGTTTCGACCACATCACATTTCTCTTTGAGAAAGATGGCATGAGTGGGAGAGAGGCAGCACAGTTACCAAAAGGCAGATGACACCTGAGTCAGTGCACCAGGTGGAGAAATGGGGGACTGAGGTGTCAGGTTTGGGAGACGTCGTCACTAAAAGAGAGGACACAGAGAGTTAGCAGCTGAGAGGTTGGGGGAGTGTTAGATTGATCTGCTTGTGGAATATTCAGGTAGAAACCCCCGGATGCAGTGGATTGTTGGGTTTAAATGTTGACATAGAAAAGAAATGCCCACAATTATGATGTTAGAAAATGAATAGAATAACTCTAAATAAAGGAAGAAATAAATATTAAAGATGCAGCAGAATTTAATGAAATATGAACCAGATTTTCAGTGAAGAGGCTCAAAAAAGCTAAGTGATTTAAAAAATATATATATAAATAAATTGGATATAGGTATTATGGTTATTCAAAGAACTAGAACCAGCAAGGGTGTGTGTGTATGTGTGTGTGTGTGTGTGTGTGTGTGTGTGTGTGTGTGTGTGAGAGAGGAGAGAGAGAGAGAGAGAGAGAGAGAGAGAGAGAGAGAGAGAGAGAGATATTTTAAGGAATTGGCTCACATGATTATGGAGGTGAGGTGGGCTGGCAGGCTGGAGACCCAGGAGAGAGCCAATATTACAGTCAAAGTCTTCAGGCCATCTGCTGCAGAATTCATTTTTGCTTGGGGAAGGTCACTCTTTTGTTCTATCCAGACCTTTCACTATGATTGAGGCTCACCCACATTATGGAGAGCAATCTGCTTTACTAAAAAGTCCACAATTTATATGATAATCTCATTTAAAAACTCACCTCCAGAAACATGAAGAATAATATTTGACTGCATAGCTGGGCACCTGACCCAACCAAGATGTATAAAATGAACCATCCCAATAGGCTTCTAGCAAGATTGCTCAGGAGGAATGACAGTATTAGAAATGAAGAAAAGGAAAATGACCTTAGACATGGCAGAGACTTCAAAAGCCAATAAGTTACAATTCAATATAATGAAAAGATAGATAACCCAATTTAAAAATGGAGAAAGGCTTTAAATAAACATTTCTGCAAAGAAGATCTGTAACTAGCCAGTAAGCACAAGATATTCAGTATCATTAGTCATTAAAGAAATGCAAATTAAAATCAATGTATGATGTATGATACAATGTATGAGATACTACTTTATACGCACTAGGATGAATATTAAAAAAAGGGACCCAGCATACATTACTGGTGTGGTGCAAAGACTTTGGAAAAGAGTTTAGTATTTCCTCCAGAAGTTAAAGGTAGAGTTACCGCATGACACAGCGATTTTACTCCAGGAGAAGTATAAACATACGTTCGTACGAAAGCTTGTGCAGCTATTCATTGGCGGCCTTTTCATAGTAGCCAAAAAGGTGGAAACCACCCAAATGCCTAATAGCAGTCACTCCCAATTTCTCCCGTTATCCAGTCCCTGACAATCATTAGCCTACTCTCTGCCTCTGTGAATCTGCATATGTTGGACATTTTACATAAACAGATTCATACAACACATGGCCTTTTGCGTCTGGCTTCTCTCACTTAGCATAATGCTTACAGCGTTTATGCGTGCTGTGGCATGTTTTAGTTTATTCACGGGTGAGTAATATTCCATTGTATAAATAGCATATTTGTTAATCCCTAGAATGAACTGACCATGTGTTATATGAATCCATTTATGTAAAATATCCAGCATATGCAGATTCACAGAGGCAGAAAGTAGAGTAGTGATTGTCAGGGACTGGATAAAGGGAGAAACTGGGAGTCACTGCTAACAAGTGTAGGATTTGTTTCGGGGTTAATGGAAATATTTTGGAATTAGATAGTGGTGATGATTGTACAACCTTGAGAAGATAATAAAAACTCCCAGGTGAATACTTTAGAAGAGTGACTTTAATGGTATGTTATTTACCTCCATAAAAATGGAAGCAGATATTTTCAAAATAATCAGAACACAATGAACAACTTTGAAACATTGCACTTGAAAATGTAAATGAACAAAAGCCTATGGAATATAACTTACCAGAACAGACTCAAGAAGAACTAGAACACCTGAAAGATGCATGAAAGAAATTAAGTCAGTTACGAAAGTCTTCCAATCAAGAAGTCTCTGGCCCAGAGTCCTACCAAACATTCAAGGGACAGTGAATGCCAACCTTCTATTCCTTCAAAAAACAGAAAAAGAAGAGTCCCAACTCATCTTATGAGGATAACATACCCTTCTTAGCAAAAGCAGACAAGATTAATATGACAAAGAAAATTACAGAAGGGTTTCACTCATGGGCATGAATGTCTAAGCACTCTACAAGCATTTTTCTAGGAATGGAAAATGATATTCCAGGAAAGATGAGCTGTAAGGAAACTGAGGCAACAGTAGTATCAGACACAATATGTTTCAAGACAAAACATAAACAGCAAACACTGTATACTGACAAACAATAAATCAAGACAAAATTTCTCACCCTGACACAGCTTCCAAATCCATAAAGCCATACTGATGGGAAGATGCAGAAAAGTGAATAAATCATCATTTGCAATTGGACATATCATTCTTGGAACTGAAAAATCAAAATTTAAAACTAAGGAAAAATAGTTGATTTGGATTATACAAGTAATAAGTTCAATCAAATATAGAATCCCCAAATACAAAATAATATTCTTTTTAAGCACACAAGGAAGATTCCCTAAAATTAACCATATACCAGACATGAGAAAGTTAGTAAATGATAAAGAATCTATAGCATAGAGGTATTTTCTGGTAGCAATCTAGAAACTCTTAAAATTAACAAATGAGAGGGAAAGTCACTATGTCTGAAAATGAAAAAAATTAAATGGGTTAAAGGGAAAATTAAGGTGCATTTATAATGACCATCAAAGCATTACAAGTCAGATATTTGGTATGGGTGTGCCCTGGAGGAGGAGCGATTTGGTCCGCTGCCTTTGGCTGGTGCAGTCCACATACGTCCCAACATCCTGGGGCCAGGGTGAAGATGAACAACTAAATAAAATAAAATGCTTCTTCCTCCTCTCTCTGCCTGCCTTTCTGCTTCTGCTCGCCTTCATACCTGCCTGCACCTTTCCTTTATTAAAAAAAAAAAGGTTTGTTATAGACCTGCGCGAGAACTTAGAGGAAGATTTATAGTTTTGAAAACATTTATCACCTGTGGCTTAGGCAGCTAAGGTGCAAGCTATGGAAAGCCTACAGACCTGGGTTTGAAACCTGGGCCTGGAGGTTAAAGCGGTTACCAGAAAATAAGGAAGATCGAAAACAAATGAGCTAACATTCAACTCAAAATAAAAACAAAAGGAAAGAAACAATACAGATCTAGATAAGAATAAATGAAATGGAAAACACACGCACACACGGTGATGGTGATGATTACCCAAACCCAAAACTGGCTCTTTGAAAGTCTCAAAATATACACATCTCTAGCAAGACTAATCAAAAGAAAAAGGTGAAGGTACAGATAAAGTCAATGCAAACTCAAGGGGAAATCTGCAGGTGTGGTGAACTGGCTTCTGCAGGGTCTGTCCCAGCCTCTGTTTGAGGAGGCTGGAGTCCTTACTACCTTGAACTTTGAAAGTGATTTTGATTCCATCAGTCAGATGCATGACACAAATTCAGAACTGAGTTAAGGCTGTAAAAAGGAGTAAAGTATGCAAGACATCTACTGTTTGTTTTGACACCAGCTTTTAAAGATATAATTCATATGCCACCCAGCTCACCCATTAAAAATACACAATTTAGTGGTTTTTGGCATATTCACAGGGCGGTACACCATCACCACAAATTTAGAAACATTTCCATCCCCCCAAAAGAAATCCCATACCCTTTATAACTCTTCACTTCCTCTGACCCCCTCCCACCTTCTGCATCGTTCCGTCTCAATAGTTGTCTGTTGAGAACATTTTGTATAAATAGAGCTGTCCAACGTCATCTTTTGTGGCACTTTTCTTTCACTTAGCAAAATGATGTTGAGACTCATCATTATTTTGATCACTAATTCATCCTTTTTATGACTGAAGAATGCTCTATTTTAGGGCAAGTTTGCTTATCCATTAATCAGTTGATGGTCATTTGGGTTATTTCATATTTTGGCTATTATGAACAGTGCTACCTTAAACACCTTACATGTTTTTGCATGAATCCATGTTTTTACTGCTCTTCATATGACAATTTATACAGAAAACCAAAGAGAACTAACAAGCAGAAATCATCAAGAGAATTCAGTAAGTAAACTGTAAACAGCATCAGTATGTGTAAACCATGCATTCTCTTCCTCACTGGCAATAATAAGTGTGGAATGTAAAAGAAAACAAGTTATTGTCTGCACTAGCAACACAAATCTATAGCATCCAGGTTTTATGTAACTGCCCTGGTGTTGTGTGGAGAACAATTTTTAAGTGCTAGGGGATGTAAAAATTATGAATAAATGAAAGATATACTATGATCTTGAAGGAATAACTTGGTAATAGAACGATATCAGTTCTCCATTTCATCTATCTACGCATGCAATGCCAGACTAGTGTCCCCAGCAGCATTTTTAGAACTTGATAAATTGCTTTCTTAATTCACACGGAAGGATCGAGTTCCATGAATTGTAAAGATAGATATTAAGATATGTTACAAAGTCTAGTAGCTAAAAGAGTGTGGTTCTGGCTTAGAAACAGAACAGTCAAACTCTTGTCCCCCCAAAAAAAAAATCCAGAAGCAGCAGGATCAGTCCTATGTTTATACAAAAACTAGTAAATTATTACAGTGTCATCATAAGAGACTAGAGAAAAGATGCATTATTTAGTAAATGGTGTCGAAATAGGTGGATCCAGTATAGGAAAAAATTAAAACTGATTTTTTTTTTTTTACCACACACCATATAAAAGATACATTCCACAGGGTTGGATCTAAATGTGAAAGTTAATTAATAAAAATAGAAATATATTATTCTTAGAATGGAGGTTGATCTCTTAGACAAGAGCCTAAAAAGCACTCGCCAGAAGAAAAAAAAAAATTATTACCTTGGCTACATAAAATTGAGGTAGTTTGGTACAAGAAAGTATAATACTTTTTAAAAGTAGCGGAAAGAAAAACAAAGCAAAAAAAAAAAAAAAAAAGGTAGTAGATTGGTGACAGACTGGGAGAGAAAAATGACATCTGAAACCAACAGTGAATTTATATCTGGAATATTCCAGTTCCAATGAAAAACAAAACCCAAGTTATAAAAAAAAAGCACAAAGAATATGATTATACATGTCATGAAGAGGATGTTCAGGTGGCTTTGCTTCAAATATGAAAAGATGTTTAACCCCAAGTTAGAATGATGAGACTGTCAGATGGTGTTGAGAACGGGGAGGGGTTTGGGGAAGCAGGGGCCCTCTGGCAGTACTGATGAGAGTGTAAACTGGGGGTGCTATTCTGAGGACTAACATCATTGAGCTTTGTGGAATTAAAGGTGTGACCCAGGGTTTATCAAAACAAAAAAAAAACCACTTGCAAATGTCCACAAGAAACACATGTAAGAATATTCATCTCATTATTTGAGAAAGTAAATCTTAGAAGCAATCCTAGCATCCTAACCTGGGAAGATATATAAGGAAATGTCATGTGCACCATGGAAGACCATTCATCCAGGAGTAATATCAGGGCTCATGTCTGCATATATGGGTAGCTTTCCCAAGGAAAATGATTAAATGGTAGGAGAGTCAATTCACAGTCTCATGGTGGAGATTAGAAATATACGCAATCTTATATTTTTCAAGAGCGCACATATGTTTAAAAAAAACCTGAGCGGTGGTGGTAAGTTAGAGTGGACCCTTGCTAGTCTGCTGCTCTCAGGCGCTTCCAGCCCTTGTGAGTGGCGAGGATGGGCCGGTGAGCGGGCCTGTGGGCAGCATGGCAAGGCGGCACTGTTGGCTTAGTGAGACGCTGTGCCAGGAACCTGGGATTTGGGATGCAGGATCTGCCGAAGGCACTGTTGGTAACTATCTTACAAAGTAATCATGCAAGAGTTTCAGGGTGGTTGGAAATCTGAAAGTCTTTTTGCAATCCAGGCCAGACCTTACACCAGACACGTGGAATTCCACCCGCCATGAGAAACTGGCTGAGGCGAGGCTTCCAAACCCGTGTCGTATGGTATTCATTGTTTTGAATGTGTCCTTTCAGTGTGTCACCGAAAAATATTGCTTACATAAGATGGATGTGTCAGACTGCTTGATTTTGTTTAAAAAACAAACAAACAAAAAACCCTGTCCTTTTTCAGAAGGAAACACACAAAATGCACTAGACTGTTCAAGGTGAGAAGGAAAATGAGGTTAGGGATGAATTAGGGGAAAATATAAGCTGAGCATTGCATAGACTGAGGCAAGTGTTCTATAAACCGACATCTCTTCAATTTTGTGCACCTAGAGTACTCAAAAATTTAAATTCAGTAATCATCAAAATGACTTTCCAATAAAATAGTACAGTGCATGCGGCAAAGTGAATCCTTGGAATATCATTATTCTCTAGCTTTCAAAATGATAGTTGCTAATAAATGGTCTTCTTGACAAATAGATTGTATCAGCATTCAAGGATGAATCCCTTTTGTATCAAGCAAGACAGAAAGACAGAACTGTAGAAGCTTTTTAAACAAGATGTCAACCCACAGAGCTGTCGACGTAGATGTGGGGGTGTGGGGGCGTTGGAGAAGTCGAAGAGTTTCCGAGAAAGTAACTGTAGGAAGAGCTCCCACCTCTAGGACTAGAGGAGCAAAGAGAAGGGTTTGAGGTTATGAGAACCTAGAAGATCAGACAAGGAAACCCCCAGAGCTGCATCCGATCTTCTGAGAAGGAGACTCTGCCCAGCTGCTGCTGGTTCCTTTGAGCACGTGATGAGGATGCGCCCAGGAGTTTAGAAAAAAAAGCAACTCAAGCCAGCTGCCATTGCAAGAATGTACTGGAGTGGCTGAGGACTCGCTCACTGGCACCAGCAACCAGATAGGAATGAACAGTCCTTCCCTCCTCGTGCCTCCTAGCCTCCCTCTAATGTTTCCTTTTGGCAGAGCTTAATCAGCTGGAAAGGGAGAAAGGTGGTCTGCAGAGTGCCTGGCCCATCCTAGAGCTGTCTGTCTGTAAAAGGCAGGATGGTAACTGAGAGACCGGAGTTTAAATACTGGCACACGAGAGACCAACTAAAATGAACTAAATACATGAAATTATTCTTTCTGTTCTCTTCCTTTCTGCCTGCTGCCTGCCTGCCTTCTTCTTAAAAACCTGTATTATGATAAATAAAAATGGCAGTAGTGACTGGCACTAGAACTGTGGTGGTGGGTCTGGTGAACTGCACCCGGTAACGTGGGACTGGGTTCTGAAACCTAACATGGCTTGCAAAGTAGTGAAATAGCAATAATAATTATTATGGTAAACATTGAAAAATCTTGTTTTGCAGCTTCTTATAGAGCAAGAGAAAAAAATATTATTAAATAGGTGCCCAAGTGCATTGATAACAGAAGTTCTCACTTCTAGTTTTAGTTTTAGAATTCTGTAAGATGATAGGCAATTAAAGCTAGAAAAACCCAGAGAAATAAAGCATTTCCCAATGCTAGTAAACTAGTTTGGTATATTTATAAATGAGCTTTGTTCCAAAACTTACTCTTCTTTGGGGTCTAGAAATCCATTCTTCTGAGAGAGACAGTCTCACTAAAAGGTTATTCTAAGTCCAGTTTACAAAATGTAATAGTAATAATCCAGTGGTCATAATAAGTGGCACATCCGAAGTTGGAAATCTTTATATACCATTGTATTCCCCTAGATGCAAGGAGGAAGTATGGAAAATGCTTTTGAAAAAAAAAAATGAAAATGGGGAAAATGAGTCAGAAGCAACATTAAAAGAGATTGTCTAAGAATGCCCTGGTGGCTCAGGTGTTAAGTCTGTGTCTGTGACACAGTCCACATAAAACCTGGGGCTGGGAGAGCAAATTAAATGAACAACTAAATAAAAAGTGCTTCCTCGTCTCTCTTTCTGCCTGCCATCCTCTTTGGAAAACAAAGATTGCCTTTGTCACTCACTAAGGAATCTTAAAAGTATAAGAGGAAGTAGTCATTGTATTTCTGGCTAAATATTCTGAGAGGAAAAAATGGCCTCAACATTATAGTGAGAAATAAGAGGAAGAACATATATGAAGATGCTTCACATAGTTTGTAACATTGAGTCATTCAGTAAATGTTACGAGAAAAACAAAAACTCATCCAAGGCAGAACTGAGTCCTGGAGAGTTGGTATAAGATGTGGCATGAAATAAGTAGAAAACTAGAAAAAATAATGAATTCTCCCAATTGGCAAAAATTGGCAGAAAGTGAGAGCTGTGTTAAGCAGAAATGAACTCTCCAAAGTGCACAGATGTGTAGCAGGAAAGTGTGACTCTGGCTTTTTTTTTTTTTTTTACTGTTTAATTTTTATTTTACTTTATGTATTTTTTATTGTAGTAATTATTCTACACATTACAATAATATTCTATGTATAGGTTCCCCATTCCTTGAATATATGTCAACACACCCTGCCCTCCACTGAATCACCCAGTGTCCTTCTCCATTGTCTGGTGGCTCCGCCACTTGTCCCACCCTCCCCCAGTCCCTATCGGGAACCTCAGTTCTGCTGCAAGTGTCGAAGGGTTGGTTTTGATTTATCTGTTCCTTTGTTTTGTATGTTTACATTCTTGAGTGAGGTCATCTGGTATCTATTTTCCTTTTTTTGACTTATTTCACTTACGTAATCCCCTCTAGTTCCATCCATGTTGACTCAAATGACAGGGTTTCATCTCTTCCAAGGACTGTGTAGTGTTCCATTGTATGTATGTACCACATCTTCTTGATCCATTCAGCTGATGTTGGGCACTTAGGTCATTTCTAGTTCTTACCTATTGTGAATAGCACTGCAGTAAACATGGACATGCATAAATCTTCCTCTGTGAATGAGTGTTTGTGTATCTTTTGGGTAAATATCCAGAAGTGGGAAATAGAGTTATATGCGATTTCCATCTTTAACTTTTTAAGGCATCTCCAAACTGTTTTCCACAGGGGTTGCACCAATTTGCATTCCCATTAGTAGTGTAAAAGTGTGCCCTTTTTTCCACATCCTCACCAACATCTGTTGTTTCCAGATTTTTGGATATTAGACACTGGCTTTTTAAAAAACGTAATCTTAACAAGACAAAGTTAACAAAACCTCATTTAAAAAACATAACAAATTACAAAAGAAAAACTTCAAGATTATGAGAAAATCAAAACAAAATAGAGTAAACTTCTGGAACATTTATATTTCTGTATATTGCCTCATGTCTCTGGGTGATTTTATTTATTCAATGGCAATCACTCTTGCCCTGTGCCAAGCACTATTGCTGGGCAGAGAACACAAGATGGATCACAGACAGTTCCTGTGTGGTGGAGTGAACAGTTTAGCAGAACAATGTTTCGGTCATAAACTGGAAATGCAGCCTTCAATGTATGGTTCAATGCATTGCGATATTATGTAATTTTACAAGAAAGATTGAACTGCTATAAGAAACAATGAGTTTAATTTAGTGAGATATGAAAATGTTCTCTAACGAAAATGAAAATTCAGAGAAATGGAACAATCCTATTATGTGTATAAATGAAACTATTCTACTATCAAATATATAAATGTGTTATTGTTCATTTTTTTCTCTTAGACCATGTATATTTATGTTAAAACTATTGATTTTCAAACTCCCAGGGGTCAATGGTAAGTCAGCGGGTTTATGAAACTATTCCTTTCTGGTGCCTTGCCTGCGAAATGAGGAAAAAGTCACCCATTCTCAGATACAGTATAAGGCTAGGTTCAAAGACATGTGCCCTACACCCTCCCCTCCAGAGGAGACTGACTCAGCACCCTAGTGGCTTAGTGGTCTCGTACACCATGGGTGCAGTCCACATCCCAAAGTCTTGGGTCAAGAGCCAGGGCTGGAGGGGAGCAACCAAGGTGAATAACTAAATAAAATAAAGTTCTTTCTCACTGTCTCTGTCTCTCTGTCTCTCTGTCTCTCTCTCTCTCTCTCTCTCCCCCTCCCCCCCTCCCCCTCCCCCTCCTTCCCTCCCTCCCCCTCTCTGAGGATGGTTCATCTTAAAGCCCTTTCCAGTGGCCCTGAATATATTTCTAGGCATGTGTGATTAGAAAACAGACAATTTTTAATTTTTAAAATTTCTCTTGGAAACATGACTAGATTTGCTAACCATTATTTATTCTCTCTGCCCAGGTTACCCCTTCCCTACCGCTCCTCCTGTGGATCCATTTGCCAAAATCAAAGTGGATGACTGTGGAAAAACCAAGGGATGCTTTAGGTTGGTAGATCTGCAAGTTGATAACTTTAAGGCTAAGACTTTGACGTGCAGCTCAAGGGAGAATTTAAGTTGCATGCCATTCATTCTAGTCAGAGCTTGTACCCCTTGCTAATTGCATCAGGGATGGGGCCAGTGTCTGATCGTCACCTGTTTTCAGTGTCAAAAGCCTTAAGCTCGAGCATGTTTAAGGCATGGAGGCACTGGAACATTCCTCTTGGGTTCTTCGTTTTTGACTGGGCTGCTATTGACCGGTGTCCACAAGTACCCAGTTGACTGTGTGAAGAAGAATCAGATGACAGGGACTATCTCCTTACTCAGCAGAGACGATCAGAGGGACAGACAGTGACAGGCCAGACTAGGACCAAGTTCTTTTTCAAATGAATGTCATAATTCATGGGTATCTGCATGAGACTCACCAGTCATTACGCATTGATTCTGTGGCTGGCTTGTTACCTCAGGTGTGGCGACGCCCTACAAGATTATGAATTGTATTCAGAATAGTATTCCAGTCAGATGGGATGGGCTGGAGCTAAAAAGCAGCAGTTCAGGCAAGGGACCTCCCATCAAGGCCACGTGCTTTGTTGGAAAAATGTCTCTGTCTTTGAAATCTTTCTTCCTGACCTAAATTGTCCTTGAGTAGAGATTTTTTGGACCACTGCACTGAAAGCTCTGATCTTGTTGTTGTTCAGTGCTCAAGGTCTGGAGGGGAAAAGCGCTGATTCCTGGTGCTGAGCTTTCTTTGGAACTTTCTGAGACATGAAAAGAGACCTGGTAATTCTGTTGTTGAGGAAGGTGCCCAGCAATGTGTAATCCTGGGCCCTGGGGGCTGTTTTTGAGAAGGGAACACAGTTTAGCACCTTGCTGGCCTCAGGTGACTTGTTTTCTGGCCCATTCAAGGAGAATGACTGCTTTTCAGCTTTTGCATCCCAGTCACACGTTGTCTTGAGCTTCCATCTCCTGGCTGCTCAGGTGTCAGCAGAGTTGCAAGTACCTCACCCCCTTCTCAGTCAGTGGTCAGCAGCTGTTCCTCCATCTGCCTCCTCTCTGAGCTGAGATGATCCCACACAGTGCTAGAATTTTCTCCCACTCTGAAAACACTGTAAAGCACTTTTCCTTAAGCTAGGACCTGCCTCTTAAAGGAGTCACAGGTGCTCTGTAAGAAAATGTACATCTGTGTTCATTTTGATGATGTTCCTTTAAAAGATGAATGTATACATCATCTGGTTATCTAGATAACCATCTTATATTGCTCTATGCTTTAGTGTCTAAATTTTTAATTGTGGTCACACCAACTAGCCCAGTAGAGTAAAAGCAAATTAAAAGAAATAAATGATGCGGCGCATCCTGGTGGAGTTGCAGTTGGTTCAGTCAGCTCCGAAGGAGCAGAGGCCACAATACCCCCATGTTCCAATCCCAGTTCTGGGGGGAAACATTCAATGTAAACAGTGAAAATGAAAATAAAATAAAATGCTTCCTCCTCCTGTGTCTTCCTGTCTGCCTCCCTGCTTGCCTTCATTCCTGCCTGCACCTTTCCTATAAGAAAATAATAAAGAGATAAATGAATGATGCATCCTTGCTCTGTGAGTAGCAGGCGAGGTATTTATCTGGAGCAGTGGCACAAACAGATAAAAATGAAGGAGAGTGGAATTATGTTCATTAGTAAGGATTTTTGCACCGAAAGATCTGTCACAGCTCAGTCGAACACTTCACATGCATGTCCGCAGAATTTTGCTGAGCCATATCTGTCACGTGGATGCTATGAATTTAAATGTGACTGGTTTGGGAGTTTCTATTTAACTTGTAAATTTGGTAAATTTCAAAAAAAAAAAAAAAAACCTAAGTAAAAAGAATTGTGCGTGTTTGATTAATAGAATCATGTCAATGACTAGCTCGAAGAATTTTTTGGCCTCTAAAAGGGCCTCAGAATTAATTGAGTAGTAACTAACATTTAAGAAACTAATACAATGTGGAAGACACTGACTGCGAGTTTGGGGGTCCAGATTCAAGGCCTGTTACAGTTACTGACTCACTGTGCCCCCCTCCGGCAAGCCCCTTCCCATCTGTGGCCCTCAGTTCGTATATAGCTGGTCAATCATTGATTAATCTGTGAGGTAAAGGAGAGCTCATCACCTCAGGTTCCCTCGTGAGTGAAACTGATTTTCAGATCGCAAGTAGCAAAGATCTGATTTACTTGGTAGTGTTCCTTGGCATCCTGCTTGATGCACAGATGCTCTCTTAATGAACCTGAACAAGTAGTGAAGAAACAGTACTGTCTGTCTATCCTGTAGATACGGCAAACCGGGCTGTAACGCGGAGACCTGCGACTACTTCCTTAGCTACCGGATAATAGGGGCTGATGTGGAATTTGAGCTGAGTGCAGACACAGACGGCTGGGTAGCAGTTGGATTCTCTTCAGACAAGAAAATGGTAAGATGCAAATCATGATAGAAGCTGATTCTTCTCTTTCGTTTCGGGGCTACTTTCAATCTAGATAATGGGCTTGGTTATGTTTCTCTAAGCTGTTATGTCACTCTTAACGTCGAAAAGCTCATTTCTGACGTGTGATTGTCCTTTGCAAAAGGCCAAACCTATACACTGATCAAAGCAGTGTAATAATTATATTAGTTATGGATCTCTGATTGTAAGACTTTTATAATCAAGCTAGCTTACACAGAGAATGGAGCAGTTAGAATACAAAGTGTTTCGTGGATTCTGTGTGCAACAGCTATTTCTACAGAAATGACTTATAACAGTAAACATTTATTTCTTGCTTGTGTGAGAGAAAGTGTGTGTGTGTATACGTGTGTGTGTGCGTGTATGCGTGCTGGCTACAGCTGAGCTGGGCCTGGCTTGTCATGAGTGGGATTCAGGCTTTCTTTCATCATTCGGGAGCAGGCACCTCCCAAGACTTGCTCTTGAATGCAGGCTGAAGGTCGAGAACCCTTCATCTTACTTAGAACCTCTGCTCAAGTCACATCTGCTAATATTCTGTTGCCTGAAGCCACAGAGCCAAGCGCACAATGAAGGGCAGGGACATAGACATGCCTCCTGCCCCCATCAAGAGGCCCCACAAAGATGCCGGTAGAGACTGGGTCCAACAGTTCAGTCTCCACAGTGCCCAGAGTCAGGGCCACATCTGGAGCTCAGAAAGGACTGTGACCAGAACAGGTAGGGCGTCAGGAGCCCAGGCGGCTGTCCAGACAGGACGGCATTGGGACGGCTGGCGGCATTTGAGAACAGTCTGTTCGACAGCGCTCAGATTTTAGATGTATTTGAAGGTGACTCTGATAGAGTCCGCTAGTGGACTGGACATTGGGTGTAGTGGGTGGTGGGAAGAGACCGAGGGAGTAGCCCAAGCAGATCGAGCTCAGCGCCTTCGTTCATATGGAGGTTGCCAGGAGAACACGCTTGCACCAATTCCCAGGCCAGCTGGTAAGACCGCACGGACCTGAACCTACACCTCTTATCTCCCATTAAAGGTCAGTTGGAGAAGAAGCAGGGATGGGCCATGCACAGAAGCAGGCTTGCATTGCTGTGGCCCATTTTCTGTCTTGAACCGCATTCGTACTCAGGGTTGCACTGTTGAGATAAGGGGTCTTTGAGGGCTGCCTTTAAGTGAGGAGCATTCACACTTCATGTTTGACATTTTGATATCTGAAGGCCTTTAAAATACAGCTCTCTTTTCTTCTCCTGTTATTCCAAGAAGCACAGCTTACATTTTTTTCAAAACTTGCTGCAAAAGGAAAACAAAATGGGACTTCTTTTTAATAGCCTTTACCTTCTAAAAAATGGTGCATAATTGGCATTTTTATTAGACAGTGTTTCAGAGTAGTTTTTAGGTTCACAGCAAATGTGAGTAGAGGGCACAGAGGTTTCCCCCCACCTACACACACAATCTCTCCCCTTTCTCAGCATCTGCCACAAAGTGTTGCATTTGTTATCATGGATGAGTGCCTCTGACTTTTTTTGAAAATAATCTAGACCCACAGACAAACTGCAAGGTTAGCACAATAAGCTGTCGATAGGCTTCACCTAGATTTACCGGATGATCCTTTTTCAATATGCACATAAAGTAACATTTAGCCATTTACAGTGTACAACTCAGTAGCATCAATCACATTCACAGGGCAACCATCACCATTCCCTGGCTCCAGAACATGTTCCCAGGGACACCCTTTTGCCATGCATGCTTTACCCCTCCCTGCTGAGACCCCTTATGCCACTACTAATTCTTCTTTGTGTTATTTTCTGGAAACTTTGGGAATGAAGATATTATGACCATTTTACCCTAAACACTTGAGCAGGTATCTCCTAAAATCAAGGACATCCCCTTTCATTATATAGTTTATTTATTAAAATCAGAAAGTTTAATATTGATAATGACAGTATTATCTAAGAGACTGTTTTCAAATGTGGCCAGTTGTCCCAATACTGTCCTTTACATTTTTTAGCCCCAGGATTCTGTCTAGGAGTCGTAATGTAGCTTTAGTCTTCTTTATTTTCAAAGAGTTATTTCACTTTCTTTTGGTGGGGTGGGGGGTGTCTTTTATGACAACCCTTTTGAAGATTGCAGGTCAGTATTTTTGTATAATGGCCTTCATTTTGGGGCTGTCTGATTGCTGCCTTGTGATTAGATTAGTGTGTGTGTTTGGGCAGACGTGCGAGCTGGCTGGTGGTGTATTCTCGGAGCACCTTGTCCGGAGGCATTTGATGGCAGTGATTCTGATGCTAACTTTGGTCACTTTGTTAAAGCTTTTTAATGGCATTTAAAACAAAGTGGGGAGAGGGCGATTTCAGATTACAGTGGAAATGGGATGTGTATTTCTGAGTGAAACATCTTTCTAGCAGAAAAGATTGCCAAGGACAAAACAGACTCTTTTCTTCGCCCTCATTTTTCCTTAGGGAGGTGACGATGTCATGGCCTGTGTCCACGATGACAATGGCAGGGTCCGCATTCAGCACTTCTATAATGTAGGCCAGTGGGCAAAGGAAATTCAGAGAAATCCTGCCAGAGATGAAGAAGGAGTTTTCGAGAACAATCGGGTCACCTGCAGGTTTAAACGCCCGGTGAATGTGCCCAGAGATGAAACCATTGTCGACCTGCATTTGAGCTGGTATTATCTGTTTGCCTGGGGTCCAGCCATTCAGGGTAAGCTGATATTGTGGCACCTGGGTTAAGCACCTGATACCACTATACTTGTGTTCATTACTTATTGGGCAAGAGAGTGATAAACACTTTGGATAATATAAAAGAGAAAGAAAAAGTGATCCTGCCCTCGAAGGTTGTCAGGGACTTCTTTTACACACGTACATGTATCTGGGTAGGTTTTACACGTGTGTAACTAGAGCAAATAGTCTATGATGAGCTGTGGGCTTAATGAAACACATCCCTTGTCTGCTCTGTGAGCAGTATGGGCTCTGTTTCATTCTCACAATGTCTCCACGTACTCCACGTCCTTGAGAGGTCTAAGTATTATCATCCTCATTTTCAAGAGATTAAAGAACTTGCTCAAGGCCATACAACTAATAATGGAACTCAAATTAAATCCTGTCTCTGTTTGACTGCAAGTCAGAGAATACTCTTACCGCCTGTGCCCTACACATGAAAAACACTCAACAGGAAAGAGCTTGTGGAAACTGTAGAGATCACCAGATACCAGGTGTTTCATGAGTGCTCAATTTATAACTAATTTGAGTTATAACTAATCCACCAAAGTATCCTATAATTGAACCCATGTAGTCATCAGATGCTAATACCTACAGGAATTGCCTCGCTATTAACATGCAGTTTTTATTAGGTGTGGGGTAGGCCTGAGAGTCTGCATTTCTCTTATTTTTTAAAAAGGAAAGGTGTAGGCAGGAATGGAGGCAGGCAGGCAGAGGAGGAAGAAATATTTTATTTTATTTAGTTCTTCATCTTGGCTTCATCTAGGGCTCCCCCAGTCCTAAGTTGTGAACCCGTGTCCTTCAGATGTATGTGTTTGACGCTGACAGACTTAACCACTAAGCCATTAGGGTGTGCCCAGATTATGCATTTCTAACAAACTCCCCTGTGTTGCTGGTCCAGTGATGATTGACTATGGATAGCAAAGCTCTCCAGTGTTTCCCCAGCCAACACCTGTGGGTACCAGGAGACCTTGTAAAGACTGCTCCAACTGACTTACCCTGTGCCTTCGGCCTTCCTCCTGCTTGGTCAGCTTCTAGAACCTAAGAATGGGAGTTGTTCAATCTTGTCTGAGAATTCATTCCAGCTCCTGGTAATTTCCTCTTTACTGTGTGTTCATTTACTCTCTGTTGCCTAATTTGATCTGTTGGTTTTTTTTTTCTTTTCTCTTCAAATTGCTTCTATTGATTGGTCTGGAGATTTCATAATCTACCTTTTTATTTATTTATTTTTTGTCTGTTTCTAATTAGGAACACATTGGGATGCCTTCTCATTTGTAACACCTTTCCCATTTGCTTATTTCCCTGTCTAATAGTAATGGAACTGCAGTTATGTCTTTGAGTGTTTTCAGTACCCTGGGAAATAAATTATATCTCAGGCTGGAAAAATAAACTCATTTAAAATGAAAGGATGGGATTCTATTTAATTTTTTTGAGTTTTTTAACATTTTTATTGCAGTAACTTTGATTTTGCATATTAAAATAAACTCATATGTATAGGTTCCCCATAGGTGCAGTTTCCCCATTCCTCAGATATATGTCAGCACACCCTGCTCTCCAGCAGATCACCAAGTGTCCTTCCCCTTGTCCAGTGGGCTCTGCCACTGCCTGCCCCTAGCCCCCCACCCGCCCCAATCCCTTCTGGTGACCTCACTTTTATTGCAAGTGTCCCAAGGGTTGGTTATGTTTCCTCTGTTCCTTTGTTTTGTCTGTTCACATTCCACCTATGAGTGAGGTCATCTGGTATCTATCCTTCGTCTTTTGACTTGTTTCACTTAGCATAATCCCCTCTAGCTCCATCCATGTTGACTCAAATGACAGGGTTTCATCTCTTTTATGGGCTGTGTAGTATTCCATTGTGTATATGTACCACATCTTCTTTATCCATTCATCTTGATCTTGGACACTTAGGTAGTTTCCATTTCTGAGCTATTGTGAATAGGGCCACAGTAAACATTGGGGTGCAAACATCTCTGCGGATGGTGCTTTTGAATCTTTTGGGAAGATGCCCAGAACTGGAATGACGGGATCCTATGGGATTTCCATCTTCAGTTTTTTGAGGAATCTCCAAACTATTCTCCATAGGGGTTGTACCAATTTGCACTCCCACCAGCAGCAAAAGTGTTCCCTTTCTCCACATCCTCGCCAGCATTTGTTGTTCCTAGACTTTTGGATCATAGACAGTCTTTCAGGTATTAGGTGATATCTCATTGTTGTTGAGATTTGCATTTCTCTGAGAGCCAGCGAGTAGGCGTATCTCTTCAGGTGCCTGGTGGCCAGGATTTAGAGTCCAGCACTTTGGATTTGAGTGTGGGATCTGTCCATTGGTAGCTGTATCTAACCTTTACCCAAATTCTGAACTCCAGTTTCTTTGTATCTAAAACGAGGATGATTACAGTATTGACCTCAGAGGATTACTGTAAGGATTAAATGGAAGCAGGTATTTGCAGCTGATTTACAGATTGGAAAGTGCTGTATGTCAGATGGTCATCTTTCACATAGTGCACGATAGCACTCAAGAGTCTTCCCCAAGTCTAATTCCACTTTGTCTGAGAAGCTCACTCAGGAATTTTGTTGTTCTTCCTGCTGCCTCCAGGCAAAACAGGCACATTCCTACACCATATATAGGTGTTTTTAATGTATATTTATATTTTTTCTTTCTTTCTGTTTCTTAAATGCCCTTCTAATACCTCTCCAATCTCCTAAGTTTTCTTGAAGGGGATACATTTTTATTTATTTGCCATGTGAGTGTGTCATTATTTTTTTTTAATAGTCATATTTATTGTTTCTTCTGTTCACATTACTGTGTTCATGGTAGGGTCATGAAACGCATCTCAGTCTGTATTTCATGTCACACCGGCCACCAGAGCGCCAGTGCCCTTCACCATCACCCACCCCCTCTCATAACCACAACTTAAAGGCGATACATTTTGAACTGACACTTGAAGGGGCAACATGGGATTAGAGGTGCACAGTTAAGCCTAGAAGTTCACATGGTGACCAATGAATGAGGTCAGGTGAGCAGGACCTATTGAGAGAAAACTCTTGCACCAACCTCAGGAGTTTGATTGGTGCTCACAGGAGCCAGCATGAACACTGGACAGGAAATCATATGTCCAGCTCTGCTGGGCTCCCCTTGCACGTAGTACCATGGCAGTCCTCACTCCAAGCCCTGTTTTCACAGAAACTTTTGCTCTGAAATCATCCACTTTAGACTCTCTAACCTATTTCATATGGATTATTCAGATCAATCATATCTAATCAATTTCAGCTTATTAAGCATCCTTTACACACAGCCTTTCCCTCTTTCCACTGCTAAGCAAGTGAGAAGTTTCCTTTCCAAAGACTTGTTTGATATCTTAATCCTCCTACATTTTCTTCCATTCCACCCCATTCTGTCAGTCAGACATACACACACACACACACACACACACACACACACACACACACACACAGCACACCCCACACCCTCTCTGTCTGGCCTAGGCACATTATCTCTTTATGTCCCACAGACAATGAGAGAGTCTTCCATCTGAAAGGGAATCTGCTGTGGTCAGGAGTTGTCGATGATCTAGGTATAAAAGATATATCTGAGGGGCAAAAAAATGAGCAGGTCCTGCTGTTTGAAATCAAAATATAGTTTTATGTTTGGTATTACTAAGATAAAACTCTTTAGAGCCCTTAAAAGTAGGATAGGAATTCAGACAACATTAAGAAGCAGTCAAGGCGTATCCTGTGGAGTTAGATTCACTGTCTCTGACTGAGCGCAGTCCACATACATCCCAAAGACCCGTGTTTGCGTCCTGGGGCTGGAAATAACCAAGATGAACAACTAGATAAAATAAATAAATGCTTCTTCCTCTTCCCTCTTCCTGCCTGCTTGTAGCTTTCTTTAAAAAAAAGAAGTTTAATTCCTGGGCTGCCACAGAGATCAATACTATTGTTCTGGTTAGAGGCATGCAGATTCATGAGAACCAGTGTTTGTGCATAAATTTGGCTAATTTCTATGTTCTTAATTATATATGTAATTAAAGAGAATTCTGATGATCACTCTGTACCTAATTTCTGATTGTTATAATCATGACTTATTCAATACTAAAGACTTTCGTTTAATTTTCCTGTTGTTTGCTTATATCATTTTGAATGTACTTTTTTCATTTTTTCTTAAAGGCTCTATCACCCGACACGATATAGACTCACCACCAACTTCAGAGCGTGTTGTCAGTATTTACAAGTATGAAGACATTTTCATGCCATCTGCTGCCTATCAGACCTTCTCCTCTCCGTTTTGTTTGCTTCTCATCGTTGCCCTGACTTTCTACTTATTGATGGGAACCCCTTAATGATAGCTGCAAAGCCAGCACGTTAAGTGGATAAGCAAGTATTTAGTATTAATAGATTTTTAAAGAATTTTCAGTCTAATTTTAGCTTCTAGTATTAAAAAAAAAAAAGACTCCTGTGATTTCAGTTTTTTGGAAGAAAGAGCAGACTTCTTTTCTTGTCAAAGAAGATCCTTTAATAATGACTCCATACTTTTGGAAAGTACTTTAAAGCTCTCTAAGCACATTCAAATGTGTTTTCTTGTGTGTGCTTCACAGTCACAACACAGTGAGTTGGCTTGATGAAAATTATTATTGCTGTCTTCATGGAATTTGAGCCTCAGGAGGGCGGCTGTCTTTTTCTGACCCCCGTGCCATGTCACCTTGGCTATTTGGTCAGATAACACATAGCAAAATAGAGAGAGACCTAGGCATAGACATCCTGTCTCTCAGCAGCCTGTACTCTTTCAGCTACAGCTCTGGAGAGTTCATTGGATTGGGTGTTACTAAAGAGAATGTCACCAGATGGCCCTAAGTTTACAGTCAACCTTTTAGTCAGAAGAACTTGCAAATTCCCACGAAGTATAAATGCTTTGGGATATTTATACACCGAGGGGACAGACTACAATGATATGAAAATGGTTTATGTTTATTCAAAATTCCTTCTCCATGAGTGACTAGATACAAGAAACCACTTTTACTCACTGTTTGGAAAGGTAAGAAATGGAATTATGAGTATTCCTGTGGATGTAAAATTATAATCATGATGGAAAATGTGGGCATTCTTAGCAGTTAGAATTTGGACTCTTCTGCCACTGTATTTTATAGTAGTTTTATCTGTGGTTATAGCTAATTCTCTTGTCAAAGACGGCATACATTGACTATGATTAAATATGTCTTATAACAAAAATTATGGTAATTAAAGTTAAGACATTTTGATAATCAGCATTTTTGGATTTAGAGTAGAAACTTTTTAAAGATGAAGATTTTTTTTTCATTAGAAAAATGAGAGATGACCTGTAAAAGTGAATTCACCTAGCATATTCCTTCCAAGTACTCAGTCTTGTAAATTAGACTGACAATCAGGATAATTAATAATAATGTGCTGAATTTGTTCATTTCCCTTTTTCAAAGGAACTGGGCTGTTCCTGTGTTTGAGTCCATGCTCACTACCCTGCTGGCCTGGTGGAAAAAGAGCCTCCGGGAGTCCTTACACTGCTAAGGTATCTCTGTTGCAGAGTTCTGGGAGCCTCTAGCTCGCTGCCATTGCTTTAAAGCTGGCTCCCACTTTGTGTTTTTTTGTGATTAAACATCCCTGAAGACTGATTTCCAGTGCCATCCTTGGAATTCATCTCGGGGGTGAATATTTTCTTATGGGGAGAACTTCCACATTCTTCTGGGACTGAACAAAAAATAAGGAAAACCCCAAGGTTTGGTGACTTTGAGTTTACCGAGCGCATCAGAGACGTAGGAGAAACAATCCTCCTGAAGATGGGGAGAGGTTAAATGGCATCTACCGAGCAAGGGGACGAGGTAAAATTCAGACTCACATCCTCTGGTTCAAATCTGTGACTCCACCTGCCTAACGTGACCTTGTAGCAGATCTCAGGTCTTGGCTGAGAAGGGCCTGTGTGTCGCCTTCTAAGCTCCAGGGATTGCTTAGCAGTGAGGATACTGAATATGTGGCCATCCACGTTGTAAATAAAAAAAAGCAGATATTTTTATATTTTACTCTCTTATGTGTAAAATATTACCATTATAAATAGGTTAAAACTAAAGAGAGACTTCAGGTAAAAACCGAAAGGAGACTTCAGCTAGCCTCAGTAGCAGGAAGGGAAGGAAAATAAAAATGAATGGAGTTTCCTTCTGCTTACATTTCCAGTTAATTACTTCACCAGTTGTTCCTACCTTGATGACCAGTTTTTGCATTTTTGTGCTGAGAACTTTCAACGACTTCTCATTGCCAGAAAGGAAAATGCAAACCATGTGATCACGTCCGATATTATTTTGGTCACTATCTGGCTTGCCTTGTCCCAGCAAGACCAAACTGCTGTCCTAGCTGCAGATCAGCATTCTTGCCTCGTGATGCTCCCTCTGCCGGAGCAGTTCTCCCCATGCTGAGTTCACTGAACTCCTACTCGTCTTTTAGGTCACCACTTAGATGTTTATTCCTCCAGCTGCCTAGACTCGATGGGTTTAGTCCAGGCAGATGCTTCCATAGCACACTGCAGATCCCCATCATATTACTCATTGCTCTTCATTCTTCTCTGCTCACTCCCTGGCGAGAGGCCACGTGGCTGCTACTCATAGTCAGTACTCAAGCACAAATATGTTGAATGAAGAAATCAATGAAACTAAACCCTGTCAAGTTGGTTTGGTTCAGAAGACTTATATTTCATATACACTGACAGTACTAGCCAACTTTTTATATTCTTCTACTTGCAATCAAACCATAAACAATTCCTTTGGCAAATCCTGACCCTGTCTTTGGAAACATAAATAGAAAGATCATTACTAACACTGCCATTTAGCCCTGCAAAGTGTAGTGGACTTCTATTTTTTTTAAAGGAAAGCTACAGGCAGGAATGAAGGTGAGTAGGCAAGCAGGTAGGAAGAAAAAGGAGGAAGAAGCATCTCTTTTTATTTTTTTATTTAGTTATTCGCACTGGTTGTTCCCCTTCCCTGACCCAGGCTTCAAACCCAGGGGTATGTGGCTTGCTCTTTTGGAGGCGATTGACCCAACTGCTGCTCTACCAGGGTGTCCTTGGACTTTTTTTTATATCATTGTTCAGAAATAATTTACTGACCAGAAATGCAAAATAGTTTTTGATCATCATTTTGGAGAATCATCAGTTTATAAGCATATTAATGAGGCTGAGGTCTGTGGACTTCAATTTCATTCATTCTTATCCAACATAAGAGAACCAACTTCTATTTTTCTATATATTCCATTTTCTAGCATAGCCCTTGTCACAGGGGAGATGCCAACCAGAATTTTTTATATTTTATTTTTTGGTAAAATACCCAAATAGAATCATCACGCTGACTAAATATGTTGAATGCTGTTGTAAGCACTTTGCATGGATTAACTCACTTAATCCTCACAGCAACCATAAGAAGCAGATTCTATTATTCCATTTTACAGAAGAAAAAACCGAGGCTCTCATTTGATATAATTCAACCACTGCTGGCAAGGACTTTTAGAGACCATTTAATCCAATGTATTCCTTTTACAAAAAGGACAGGCTATTGGAAAAGCTGAGGCCTAGAAAAGTGGTATGATTCCCTCTACACTCAGGCCTTCATATATTCTTATTAAGCCATTTGTTCAATGGAAGCCACTGTCCCTAGTTGTTCCCCCGCTTAGTAATTTACAGTGCACCGGAGAGCTATTTATAGTTGTATCTGGAAAAGGAGTACATTTTGCTTTCTATCAACTTCCTTCTTAAAAACATTTTGCTTCTTTGTTTTACCAGTCATTTTTGTGCTTTTAGTGATTTTTTTTTTTTAAATAATACACAGATTAGACAAGACTGGAAGAATTTATTTGTCTTTGTTAATTTTTAAAAGTCACTTCCCTGTAACCTCAGCACTAGAGACCCATGTTCTTTTCCTGCTCCTCTGTAATGTCCAAGATGAATTTGTACACTGAATTCAGGCAAAAGACAGGAGTCAGAGTTAATTATGTAAGTTGGCTTTTGGCATTCAGGAAATCAGGAAATTTGAATAACTCAGGGATGGATTTCCATCCCAGACGGTTCTTATTGCTATTTCTGTAATTAGGTTTACTGTCTGTATTCAGGATTTTGTGCTTAAGAGACATTCCCGGTGAAGTTGTGTTTCATTCTTAGCTCTGGCTTAGGAGTCAGCATTTTGTTTTTAAAGAGCCTCAGGGTAAATAGTTTAAGCTTTGCAATCATTTCAACTGTTCAACTCTGTGGTAGAAAATACAGAAACCAATGAGCATGGCTGTGTTCTAATACAATTTAATTGTTGCTGAAATTTAAATTTCACCTCATTTTCGCATGCCACAAATATTCTTCTTTTGACTGTGATAGAGCATTAAAACATGTATAAACCATTAACTTGTGGGTGTACTTCTCCCATGTTTGTTCCTGACGAAGGGTCACACCGATGTATCATGACCAAGTGTCAAGAAATTCCAGTCATTTATGATTATGTTTGCGAATGACTGCCGGTCATGTCTAGAAGTAATTAATTGTAAAAATAGTTGTTGCTGAATTTGTTTGTATAGTAAATCCTAGTTGATTTATTGTTATGGCGATAATGGCATTCATTCCTAGACAGTTGCATTTAAGTTTTTTTTGGTTTTTGGTGAAAAGAAGCAGCAGTGAAGTTAGAGCTGGGCAAATAGCAGTTTCATTTTCCTTAAACTGTGGCAATCTGGAATGATAACACTGATGGATTGCTCATCATGGTGAGGATGACTGCATTTCAGAATAATTTATTTCCCTCTAGACTTTTTTTAAGTTTCATCTAAATCTGCTGCATCCCCTGAAAGTGCTTTACTCACATGGATATGACATTTACCTTTGTAGCTAAGGGAAAACATTTGAGAAGCCCCACAATAGGCCAAATGCTGAGATGTGTATACTTCGTTGTATATAATTATATTTATGTCCTTGTTCTGTAAACAGAAGTGGTCGTGTTTATTCTAAACATAATCAAACAGTTTAATTATGCTCAGTGTGTTTGTATATATATTTGTAACATTTGTATAGACATGATGAAGTGTGTGTGCTTATACATAAATATATATACACATATATGTGTATATATATATATATATATATATATATACATGCCATGACCATATGAAGGTTTTATCAGGATTATTTCTGTGTCTGATCTCTTCAATACTCTTAAAACCCAAGAGCATAAACATTGTGTGTGTTTACAGGTAAAACAACCCTTGAGTTTATAATAATTTAGTTGGTAGAAAGGATTCCTGGGTCCTTTATTAAGCCTTGCTTCTTCCACTCAACATTATATGAATTGTTAAGAACGAATGAAGTATCATTGCCGGGTTTAACTTTTCTGTACTGTGTCTTAAGATACTAGACTTGTATTAACTGAGTAAATGGCATGTTCATGCAACCAATACTTGTTTGGTATTTAAGTCAGTTCCTTTTTCAGCTCTTCAGTGATTGAGTTTCAAGTTGGACTTCATTTTTATACTGAATAGATTTCTTGATTCTTAATTCCTTTTCATGAAAATAGTGACTATGCTAATGTGATTTTAACAATGATTGAACATTGAGTTGAATCACCAGGCTATTGGGGATTTTTCACTTCAGGCGTACTGATGTTTGGCTGATGTTTTCAGCTTCCCACTGGATGCTTGCTATCAGGCGAATAGCTGTTCAGTGCCAGTCTTCTGGAGAGGAAGCGACTCTCTAGGGCTATGGGGCGCTGCGGTGGTTGTGGCTGTCACCCAGGTCACTGGAGCAGTTTCTCACATAGAATGTCCTGGCCACATGGAAGACTGAGTGCAGCTTCCACATGCCTTATTCCCACAGACATGCTGATATGCTGGAGTATGACTATTAGACTTTTTTGAGACTGTCTGCAAAATACTGTTTTGTAAAAATCAATGCCTTTAAATATACATCGATGGGTTATACTTGTTTTATATTAATTGTGTACCTAATGTTCATGTGTGATCGAATTTTAGATTTATGTATATTTATAAGCCTGTCCAATGTGAATTTTTACTCTACCATGTGTGGTACCTTACTAATAAAGATATGGGTTTCTACTTACTTAAAGTAATTGTAGTAATATTCCTAGATGTTACCTAAATCATTGTTCTGTCCATCTGCCATCACAAATACTTTTATCTTTGGAGGATGATGTTATGGTTCAAATATATTAACTCGATTTATACTTTAAAATATAAATTCTCAACATGGTTTGAAATTCTTCCTGTTGATGTAATTAAAGTTAGTTTATAATTCCTTATTGCTTTGCTCTGGTGCATTTTTAGTCTTCTGGGTTTGTTTTTTCATTATTTATTTTTTGTCATGTACCCTTTCATTAGTAAAGTTAGTAGAAAATTCCCCCTGAATCTGTAGACATTGAAGGAGTTGACATCCTGTCTTGTCTGACTAAGAGGAAAGTCAGGTGGCAGTAGTGAGGAAAAATCCTTTCAGCAGCATTCCCTGGTGGCTCAGGTGTTAAGCTGGGTCTGGGGGCTCTCTCCACATACAGCCCAAGGACCCAGATTCCAGGCTCAGGCCTGGGACATGGAGGGGCATCAACTCAAAATGAACCACTAAATAAATATAATGCCACTTCCTCCTGTGTCTTCCTTGCTGCTTGCCTGCCTTCCTCAAGTCCTTTAGGGAAGTAATTTACAAAATAAATCTATGTGACTTCAGCTAATACCTTTATCAAAGAGTAAATGGAGGGCTATAATCCCATGTAATGGGTATTGCCTGGCTAATAGCATATTAGCAGCTCTAAAATGTCAATAAAGAGCCTTATTGGTAACTAAATCATACTGTGTCTTTAAGGATAGACTTTAGTTGTAGAGCCTTAGTAGTCATCAGGGAGACATGGAAATTGCAGAGTGTAGTAGCTGAGCTTTCAGTACTATTGGGGGCTAGTTTCAAAGACCAGGAAGTGACATGTAGAGAATTAAACCTCGGCACACCCTGGTGGAGTAGCGGTTATGTCAATCACCTCTGAAGGAGCATCAGTCACATACCTCTGGGTTTGAGTCCTGGGTCGGTATGGGGGCTGAGAGGGGACAATCAGTGTGAAAAACTAAATAAAAATGAAGTACTCCTTCCTTCTCTCTTTTCCTGCCAGCCTACTCACCTTAATTCCTGCCTATACCTTTCCTTTAAAAAAAAAAATTAAACTGTACCACATTCTAATCCTCAGCCCCGCTCCCTGCCAAGCCAAACATATAGTCACTGTTTGGTATTCTAGGTGTTCCTTGTGGCATTTGTATGTAGACTCCTCACTGGCTAACCCAGCAATCAGACTTGTCTCTGATTGCTGCTCAACTTGGAGATTCCTTAGGGCTCCCTCTCAGGTGCAAGGGCCAGAGGAGAGGGTACACAGCAAGAAGAAACAGCTGGGCACACCCCGGTGCCCTAGTGCTTTAGTCCACCGCAGTGCAGTCCACATACATCCCGACGTCCCAGGTTCATGTCGGGGGGCTGAGCGAGAACAACCAAGATGAACAACTAAATAATGTGAAATGCTTCTTCCTCCCTTCTCTTCCAGACTGCTTGCCACTCATCTTCATTCCTGCCTGTACCTTTCCTTAAAAAAAAAAAAAAAAAAAAAAGATAGCCGAGGTGGAGTGGACATGCAGTCACTTGCGTCCAGGAGGTCAAGATGCTTTAACCACTTGTTCATTCATGCAAAAAATATTTACTGAGGACTCTTACGTGCCAGTACCTATGTTAGACATCATACCGAGGACTCCAGAAAGAAGAGCTCTTGCTTTCTGTCTCTGTAAGGCTCTCAGTTTAGTTGGAGAGTCAGACATATAAAGACTACCCTTTGTGATCGCCATGGTAAGGACGTGCTCAGACGTGGTGCAAACCTGGAGGAATCCAAACCTAGTCTGGAGCGCCTAGGAAAGCAGATAGTGATGCTGAGGCTGAATCTGAAGAAGAGGTAGGAGCAGAGCAGGTGAAGGGTACAGGGAGGCATTCCCCAGAAATGGAGAGCAACCCAAAGAAAGCCCACTGTCATTTGACAAGACTGGCAGGAGTTTTCCGATTGCTCCTGTAACAAAATACCACACGTAGTGGCTTCAAACAACAGAAGTATCATTGCTAACAGTTCTGGAGACCAGAAGTCTGAAATGACTCTTACCTAAGATCAAGGTATTGTCAGGTGCTGGCTCCTTCTAGGAACTCCAGGGCAAAGAATTCTTGCCTTTTGCAGCCTCCAATAGCTGTGGGCATTCCTTGGCCTATGTCCTCACCACTCCAATCTCTGCCTCCCTGGTCAGATGATCCGCTTCTGTAGGTTAATCCAGCCTTCTGATAAGATACTTGTGATCTTTCAGGGCTCACTGTTTCATCTAGTAAAACCCAGGACACCCCCCCTGTTTCAAGATGCTTAATCAATCTGCAAATATCCTTTATCAAGTCAAGTAACACACTTTACAGGTGCTAGGGATTAGGACCTGTGTATTTGGGGGGGTCATAAGTCATTTCACCACAAAGCTGGAGAATAAAGGATGAAGAAGGCATTGGGGAGAGGTGACAGGTGAGGAGGATTTGATCACAGAGGACTTTGCAAAGTCCTAATCAAGAGCTTAGACACTTTCCCACAGGTAAGGTGGCTTTGAGGGATCAGACTGTATTTTAGGAAGACAATGCTTCTAGATTGTGAGGATCAGTTGGAGCGGTGCATGAGGGCGGGCAGGGAGACCAACTAAAGGCACTATGACATCACTGTGGGGCCAAGAGTGTACCAGCAGTCATTCCCAGGATTCAAAACCAGCAGGACTTGATTTTCACATAAAGTGTTTTTTTCTGATTTTGTTTTATTTTGTTTTGTTGTTCGGTTTTGTTTTTAGAGTGAGGAGGGAAGGAAGGAGAGGAAGAAGAAGCATTTTTATTTTTCATTTTGTTTCTTCCCCACCAACCCGTCTGGGTCACAAACCAGGGTTCTTGGACTTCACATGATCCACGCCTCAGCCATCTCAACTCTAGCTGCCTGAGCCACAAGAGTGTGCCCTAAAGGTAGTGTATTTATAAATAAAGAGGGATTAGTCTGACTGATTTGAAAGGTGTCTACCACCTTCTGCTTTTCAGTCTTGCTCTGATTTGCAGCAGAAGGCTGGTTGTTTATACATTGGGTGGTTTCTGCCTTAGTTTAAGTATATTGTTAGGAGTAAAGTCGAGGAAGGGGTGGGCTAAGAATTCCAAATCCTGATCACTAATTCTCAAACTTCAACGGTTCCAGATGAAATAGAAATCACCCCGGTGACAAGGAGTAGCCGCCAGCCAAGGACACTGGAGGCTGGCCACTTTCTAAGAGGGCGACTGACTTTCAGCCCATTAATCACAAAATTCACCTTGAAGATGCCCATTCTCTTTGCTCCCTTCCTCGCACCCTAGAAGAAAGTGGGCACTTGGGGGCCGGGGGGGATTCTTTGGCTGTAGACTTTTTATTCATCTGGCTCTCTCTTGAGGACATGGGTCTCAATTCCGCTGATTGAATCAATTTGATACTCTCTTCAGGAACCTTTTCACAAACCTGTAAAATTGTTGATGTGATATGGATATTAGCTAGGGTGGATGGCACAAATCAAAGGACAGGAACCCGGCTACAGAAAGGCCACATTCCACTCAGTGACCTAGCAGGTCCCTGCTGTAGGGGGAGGAGAGATAAGAGGGAGTGCTTAGGGAGTCAGTCAGGGCCTGATGGTATCAGACTGTTTTGCGTCATTTGTCCTTCACCTACTGAGTTAGAAAAATCTCTCAGTCATTTCTCACACACGTACGAAGCTTAACTGTCCAAACTCTTTTTCTAAATCAGTTATCCACCTTTTCAGTCTGCCAGTTTTATTGAGTATCAGACACTCAATGGTTACAGTAGGAAAGACAAATAAGTTTTATCTTCTCTGCTGACTTTGTTCACTTGGTCGTAGTTCCCTAGAATGTTCTGCTGAGAAAGATTTTGAGGCTGTGTCTAGGCTCACTGAGAAAGAGTTGGATGGCTGATTAACAGTATCTGCTATGGATTTCGCAGAGGAAAGTGGTAATTCCTACTTGGAATCTTAATTCACGTGTTCGATATTTTCACATGGTCATCCCCCTTCACAGTGCATACTAACTATACATGACACACGTTCCATTGTAAGCATTGGACTTTGTACAAAGCAGGTGCTCAGTATATCTCAGCAAATGTTTGCGGAGACACCTAAAGGCCTCTAAGACACAAAGCCCTGATGAACTCTTGCAACCTGTGTTTATCTCCAGTGCTGTTATCTCAATACCCTGGAGTCTGTGGATATTCATGACTGTTCAAGAGATGCTTCTGGAATTCTCTAGGGCAAAATGAAGAGTCCCCTGAGAGCCACTATCAGGTTCTCACCATGTTGCAGGCAATGTACTGCAGCTTTAGACATGCTCTCATTTTATCCTCACAGTGACTCAAGAGGTAGGTATTAGTTCATCCACCAGAAAGCCTTCTGCTGAAAGAAATACACAACCCAGCTAAAACTGGCTTAAATGATTAAGAAAGTCATGAGCTCATGCAACAGGAAGGCTAACAGCTGTGGTCCCAGGATCAGTTTGGACCACTCTTCTGAGTCCATTTCACTTCCACTGTATCATGGATGTCTATGGAAGCTGTTCTTCCCTGAGGTCATTCGAGTGAGTTGTTAGGTGGGGCCACCAAAGAAAAAAGTAGCCTCGCGTTGTGGAGGAGATACTGAAATCTAAGTGAACGATAGGTCCCCTTCTCAAACCAGTAGGTTCTCCATCCTACTATTTTAATATTTCTCTGCTCTCAACCATTTCTAGCAGAAAGCAGAACCAGACTTTTTTTATTTGAAAGGCTACCACTCATTCATTCCTTGCTCAATAAACACATATTGAGCTTCTATTAATATGTATGTCTGATGCTAAGTCATGTGGGGGGAAAAGGAAATGAAACCATCCATGTAACCCACAGTCTTTGATTGCAGAGTGGTAAGTGCCCTTATAGAAGGGCGAGTAAACTCCCATGGGACCCCTACCCAGATTAGGCCATACAGATGTTAGTTTCTGGTGTTTCAACTTTCATTTTTCCACACTTGACTAGACATTCTGCTGGAAACCTGTCAGTTCTAATGCTTTGATCATTAGAACAGTGCCTTTCATTGAGACTTGGAAGCAGAGAACCATGACAGGGCATTTTGGTTTGCTGAGTCAGGGCCCAATACAATTTAGGCAATATTACTCTCCCCCACACACCGGTAATGTCCAATGCATATAGATGCCAGTTTCTGCTCGTAAATGCCTTTGTTATGTTACATGGGAGCCTTCATTTTGTAGCTAGAAGAGATAACTAAGTCTCAGCTGGAGGACAGTAGGGATGGTTTGATTTATGTTCCCTCACTGACCCTTTGAATGGGTTTTGAGCTCTATGGTCCGAGGACTGAAGTCCAGATGAGGGATCTCTTCACAAGAGGAGTGATGCTACACTGGGCACAAGTGACATAGTTTAGGGTATTGGATGACACACAATTCTGGGCACAGAATTGGTAACAGAGAGAAAAACTTCCTCTCCATCTGTGAGGAGAATGCAGCTCTGAGGATTACAAGTTTGGGAACCTGTGGGATCTGGGAATAGGGACACAGGCACAGGCAGTTTTATGATGGGCAATGGGCTCCCTGAGCTGTGTGAGCAGCAGGGTGATGGCTGACTCACCTCCTAGGAATTACTGAGGGCTTTTTGGGAGCTGAGGATTTGTTGTCATGTAATTGGATGCTTGAATCAATGTAAAAGGGACAGTGGGGAAAAAAAAAGTGACCACAACTTGTAATCAAAATCTCAGCAGGCCTGGACAAAAGAGTTAAGAAGCAAAGCACAAAGCAAAACCACTGAATTTCAAACTATTTACAAAGTCAAAGTTCCAAGACCACTTGACCAAAAATAACGACTCTGAACTGAAACCTAAGAAATGAGAAGGAAATGAATTAGTTTTTCTTTTACTTTATCTACTGAATTCTTTTGTCCCCAAGTCTTCGTAAGCAAGTTTCTGCATCTGAAAACTGAAGAGCCATACCTTCCTACCCACTTCAGAAGAGAAAAATTAATTTGAAAACAGAAAAGAGATAAATTGCAGAGTTTCAAATAATTCACATATTATATTTAGCAATGACTGGCTGCCCTCTTCCTTGTTTCTTCTTGCCTGCCTCCTTTTTTCCCCTTCCATTCCTCCTCTTTCATGTTTTTACATTTTTAATAAAAAACGGCTGGAGGTATTTTGTGAGTAGTAAGGTTGGATCTAGAACCTTCCCAACAGGAGAGCAGAAGCACTTTGTGATGTCCCAGAGCCTCCTCTTTTTCACACAAGCCTGAGGCAAGGGTATCTATTGCCATTCCAATGTGACCAGGACTCTGGGGGGCAAGGGCTTAATGGAGCTGACCCCAGGTCTCACAGAGAAGTGGGCAGTTCGAGACTGACCTGGAGCTGTTTCGGGATTTAGGTTTCTCCCACGCCAACACGTGCATCAGTGGCTATCCACAGCGGGTGCATATTTCAGTCCTCTGCCGAATTTAAAAATACCCAGGGATCCCTTGTCAGAATTGGCATATGGTAAGGAAGAGTATAGACATAGGAACCAGACTTCTCTTTGAATCCTGCCTCTGCCACTTGCTTGCTCTGCGAACTTGGGAAGGTGCTTAACTCCTCTGTACCCCAGTTTTCCTCTCTGGAAAGAGGGATAAACACCACCCACTTCTCTGTAGGATTGTTCGAAGGATTAAATGAGTTAACGGGAATGAGGCACAGAGAACAGGGCCTGCTACTTAAAACCCAGCCAAATACACCAGAGCAAACAGTGTTTATGAAATATTTCAACAAAATTGAATCTGGGGATCGGTGTTTCATATAATTACTCCCCCCGGAACTCTGATGTGCAGTCTGGGTTTTCAATCTGAGAATATAGTGCTTCTTGGGGTATTCCACCTTACGAAGAGTTGACTTTCACCAGGGGTAGCCACGATTTTTGTTTTTCGTTTCTGCCTCCTGGAATAAGTTGAGCGCAGAAACCTGTTACCTGAATTTTGCAGGGACCAATGCGCGAAAGGAGCCCCGAAGCCGAGGGAACGTGCCTCGGGCTTTCTGGAAGTTGTAGTTCCCCCGAAATCCTGCAGGCAAGCCCTGGCCGGGCGGGAACTACAACTCCCATAAAGCCGCGCGCCGCGCGCCACGCCTCTGCCGCCCCGGCCCGGCGTCCCAGTACCTCCTCTCGGCGGCGGCCCCAGAGGCACCATGGCCGATTACGGCGGCGGCGCCGGCGCCCTAGGTGCCAGCGCCGACCACGGCGAAGGCGGCGTCTCTTCCGAGGCGCCCAGCCCGCGGGGCTCCCCGGGTCGGACGCTGCGGGCCTCGCACACGCTCGGGCCGGGGGGCGGCGGCGGCTGCGGGGAGACCCCGCGGACGGCGGTGCTGGCGCTGCGCTTCGACAAGCCCATCAAGCAGGCCTTCTACAACACGGGGGCCGTGCTGTTCGTGTGCCTGTGCTGCGGCGCGGCCGTGCTCGTCTACTTCATCCTGGAGGCCTTCCTGCGGCCGCTGCTGTGGGCCGTGCTGTGCGGCACCTTCCTGCACCCCTTCAAGAGCTCGCTGACGCGCCTGGGCCGCCACTGGCTGCAGCACCTGCACCGCGCGCACACGCCCATCGTGCTGGCCGCGCTGCTGCTGCCGCTCTGCTTCGCCGACTACGGCGTCGAGGCCCTGGGCGAGCAGGCGCGGCGCCGGCGCCGCCTTCTGCTGCTGCTGGGCGCCGGCGGCCCGCTCCTCTACGGCTTCTACAGCCTGGGCAGCTACCTGGGCGTGCAGGTGCTGCTGGCCTACGCCGGCGCGCTCATCTGCCGCGGGCTGGACTACTTCAGCAGCCTGTGGGTGAGTGAGCGGCGACCCGGGCGCCGCCGGGGCCCTCCGGGGTCCCTGCGGGCACGCAGGACTCGTCTGCACGCCCCAGTTCGCTAGGAGGCGATTCTGTAACTCCTTCGTGCTGTGCAAGGGCGAGCAGCGGTCCACGCTGTGCGGCTGTGCCGGTCTGCGCCTTTCTTCCCACGCCGCTGAGGAACTGGCTCACTTCCCTCCCAAGAGAGGATGGGTGTGGTCTGAAGCGGTCTCCCCCTTCCTCGCCTGCGTCCCAGTAGACCTTGTTGGGGGCGGGGCGGACATGTCCCCTCCCTGGGAATCTCCCGTTTTGCAGGCAGGGCCTCGAGAGCTTCGGCAGCAGGACTTGGATTTATTCCTGGTCAGGGTGGGTTGTGTCCTGCCACCGTCTTCAGTTCTGCTCGCGTGGGACTTCTGATGTGGAGTTCGAAGGGCCCCTAGAGACCCTAGTCCAGTCTGTTTTACAGATCGGAGAGGGGACTTCTTACTGGACTAGGGTGAGTTAGGGACTAAGCGCGATGGTTAACTGAAGTTTCTCAAGTCCTAAAAAGCTTGCTTCACAAGCCTGTGTCCCCTGTCAGCTTAGGTGATCTCAGTATACTTTTTGCAGATACTGGGAGTACCTCATCATCTATAATTTTGGGATGCTGCCTCAGTGTGTAACTGATCAGACAGAAGCCTTGGCCTCCAGGATGCTTTGGCTATTCCAGTTATAGTAGGGAGGGATGTGGAAGGACCCCCTTTGAACTTGGGGCTTGCTGTGTTGTCAGGTGGAAGTCATCTTGGAGTTTATTTATTCTTTGCTGCAGGGAACTCATGACTTTTCAGGAGAGACTTGAGGCTCAAGGAATGTGATTGTCCTAAAGACACACAGCTTTGGAACAAATCCTAGATTCACATTTATGGAGTCTCAGTTTAGTGCTGCTTTGTTTCACAATTCAATTAAATTGATTGACTGCTATTAAGAAATATAAAGACTCCTATGACTTAATTCCTATCCTCTTCAGTCTTGTCAGACACTTAGAGATTCTGCTAACATTTTTGACAGTTGACACTGCATTTTATGGTAAATTACTAGAGGCCAGACCAAGTAGGTCATCCACCAAAATGAAGGAAATTGTAAGAAAAAAGGCTTAATATATATGAATAGGATAGTTTCAGACTAGAATAATGGACTAGAATACATGGGTACATTGGTGTGGTTAATAGAAAGCAGGACATTTCTGCCAGTTACCCTCAGATAGTGGAAAGAAATGAGGAATGAAGAATTTGTCAAATTTCCACAGCTCAGCATATACAGCTTTGAATCTTTATATTTTACTTAAATACCCTTAATAAAGTTCAAGATAGATTAGGCCGGAAGGGAGAAGATCAAGCTAATTAGTGATTTTAAAAAGAGTGGAAACTCATCTGTTGTGATGAGGGCAGGGCAGATGAAGTGGAGGCGAAAAACTTCTAAGAGAGACTGTATGCGTTCCAAATCAGTTAATAGGGTGGCCTTAAACTGAAAGAATAGCTCCCCCTACCCTCACCTCCCTTTGATCTGAGTTTGAGAAACAAGGATGCAGTTGTGTTTTCTGGAAGCAGCACCTAGGGGTAGTTGGTTTGATGGAGTTGAGTGAGTCCTGGGAAGCAGAGATAGGGAGTCCTCACCTCTCAGCCAGAAGTGCTGATTAAGACCTGACCTGAAGTGAAAGTAGGTCTACTCTGGAACTTTTCTATCTCCTAGTTCCCAGCGCTTTTGGTTGTGTGAGCCCGAGCAGGGCTACCTGTTACAGGAAAAGAGTCTGTTTTCTAGAAACTTGGAATTTTTGCCAACTGGAAGAGAGGTATAGATGGAAGAGTCAGAGAAATGAACTTTTCAGCAAATCATCGTTTTGGAGAGCTGGCAGTTCATGCATTTAAGATGCAACTTTTGAGCATCTACCATGTGCAGGCACTGGATGAGGTGCTTTCCACACGTTATTTTCTCACTACAGTCCTGCCACATAGGAGGGAGGGAATTTACTGGTGAGAAGATTGACATAGAGATTGATCTGTTCATTCTTCCAGTAAATGGGATCAGCAGACCTCTCAGCAATTGAAGTCCCTTTGTCCTTAGAACTTTTGGTTGTTTTCCCCTAATTTAGGGCTATGTTTAAATTTTTTAGTTTAATATATTTTTTTTAATATAAGTTGATTAGAGAAAATAGAGGAATATTAGAACTAGACTAACTACACATGCTTCCCCCAAAGCCCTTGGACTGTAGTCATCTAACACTTTAGTCATCTTCTCTTTTATCCTTGTGTCTGCTCAGGTATTTCCAAGTCCTGTTCAGTTTTCCTTTGTAGTGTCTCCAGTCCTGTGTTTTTATTCTTTGTTACCAGTTCATCCTTCCAGTTCAGTTCCTCTTCATCTCACTTTTTTTGGTTACTTCATTTTCCTAACTCTTTTCCTTGATTTTAGTTTCCTAACACTCCATTCTGCTCACAAGTGAAAGATGAATCATTTATGGTATGAATAATTCTTTTTGAACATTTTTAAATATATTAGAATATTGTACTGACTTAGGAAATTATTCTAAACACTTTAGAAAAAAAACCCCATGTGTTGCATCAAGCTTACATGTGATTTAATCCTTAGAATCCTGGCATCTACCCATGGCATAGGGTTGCCAAGCTAAATCTGAAACCTGAAGTCCACCTTCGTCCTGTCCCCCCATACCAACAGTTTTTCTTTTCTGCAGTGTTTTCATTTTCCTCTTCCGATTAGCTCAAACTTACTAGAAAATGTCAAGACCATTTATAGTTTTTGTAGTAGTGATAGATTTGGTACTCCATGGTCTTTGAGCCCCATTGTCTCCATTTTATGTTAGCAAGAAGCATGAAGTGGGAAGAATAGTGACAGAGATGAGAAGACTGTAAATTGTCAACACTGTTCTTTAGTAGGAATGAAAGTAGGCAGGCAGGCAGGCAGGCAGGAAGAGAGCAGGAAGAAGCACTTTATTTAGTTGTCTGACTTGGTGGTTCTCCCTGGCCTGGGGTGGTGAACCCAGGTCCTTGGAATGTACGTGGACTGCACTGGTGTACTCAGCTGATAAGCCACCAGGGCGTACCCATAAACTCAGTGATTTTGTGACCTTGGGCAGACCAGAGTTCTCTGGCCTACTCAACCCCAGTTGTGTAAAATGTGGGGTGAACTGCCTGGTTTCACTCCCAGGAGTTTGGTGGTACAGCCTTCACAGCGTTTGGGAAGTGGTATTGGCTGGCCTGCCGGCCGGCCAAGCCTGCTCCATTCCGCTTCTGAACCTTTTCCTGCTTGTGTTTTTGCTTGCCTGGCACCAGTAAGAAAGGGTTTCCAGTACTTGGGTTCTCTTGACACAGATTTTGTTTATAAAAGGTTTTGACTCTAAGTTGCTAAGTTACCACAAAGAGAATAGTTTTCAAGTGAGAATAAAGCTATGTTAAGGAGATTGACCTGTGACAATCACTGCATGAGGACAGGTTTCTGGCTCCCTAATTTGGAAAGAAGTCCGTTCTTATTTTCCTTTCTAAAAAAAGACTGACGAAACCTTGTGGAAAAAATGTTGAAAAACTATGTTGAAAGAACGACTCATTTGTTTATTTGTTTTTTTCCAGTTAATGCCCAGATGATAACTTATGAAAGGAAGACTTAGTCTAAAAGCAAAGTCTAGTTATGTTTTATGTATTTAGTATTTAATGTAATCAGACAACTGTATGTGGTTAGTAAGTCAAGTGAAAAGAAATCTGATTATTTTTTACTTGTAAAGTGTTGTTGCCAGTTTTTATTAGAGCCATGTATTATCTAGCACTCATTAGTGCTTTAAAATGAATATTAAATGTGCATTTTGAAGAGGACACATTGTTTTGAAGAACATAAATTTGGGAAAATATGTGTGCCTGCTTAAGTATAAACTGTGATTCATTGATTCATGCCTGAAAGAAAATTCATACTTGAATTGGCTTGCTCAGAGGCTAATATAGCTTTTTAAGAGAGACCAAGAGAAGTAACATGCTTAAGGGCACATATTTAGGAATTGATGTTAGACATTTTGTATAGGTATGCCCTGGTTGAGTAGCGGTAAGGTCAGTTGCCTCTGAAGGAGCGCAGACCACATGCCTCTGGGTTCAAGTTCTGGGTCCAGAGAAGAAACAGCCAGTGTGAACGACTAAATAAAAATAACATAAAAATACTTCTTCCTCCTCTCTCTCCCTGCCTGCCTATTCACCTTCATTCCTGCCTGCACCTTTCCTTTAAAAAAAAGAAGAAATTAAATGAAATGTGAATAATACAAATCATTCCTTTCAGTAAATTATTTTAAAGAATTGTTAGCAGTTTAAAAAATTGACTCAAATAAACTATAAAAAACAATTTAAACAGCACAGACATTTCTCTGGTAAAAGCATTGTTTCTTTTCTCTGCCATCGTTAGCAGTGTATGAATAACTTGTTAATGATGAATAAACTTGTAAATTTATTTCTATGACTGTGAACATAATAAGTTTTTGTTTTTTTAAATGAAAATGAGATAACATAAATATAATTCTACACTTTTTTGTTTGTTATTGTGAATATCTTTCCTCGTTAGCATTTTATGATATGCTCTAAGTGCTCACTTCAGTGTCTTTAGAAAGTGTTCTATCAGATTATTTTAGCTCTGAAATTGTATCAGGATAATTTGATAAATTTGTAAATACTGATAATTGTACAACCAATCGTTAAATAGAAATTATATTTTCAAAATGAATGTTTATCTCAGATAATTTATTAACTTGTTTTTAAAGCAAAAGTGTAGGCAGGGATGAAGGCAAGTAGGTTAGCAGGCAGGAAGAGAGGAGGAAGAAGTATCTTTATTTTTACTTAGTTGTTCACACTGGTTGTTTCTCCCCCGAGACTCGAGACTCAAACCCAGAGCTATGTGACCTTGTGCTCCTTTGGAGGCCATCGACTAACCACTTCCCCACCAGGGCACTCCTGTTTATTGGTATTTTAAAAACTGAGGTAACACTCTGTAAGTTTCAGGTGTATAAAGTGTTTTTATGCATGATCATTCTTTTGAACTAAGAATATTTCCATGAATCTTTTCTGAGGAAGTGTTTCAGAATACTGAAAAAAAAGTAAGTCAAGAGATTTTCAAATTGGAAGCATTTAATTCTTATAAAGTTAATGGTACTCTTAGAAGAAAATTTAGGCTTTGAACAAAAGCATAAAGAAACAAATTATTCCCTGATATACAACCATCCGGAGATAGATACTTTAAACATCTTGTTGAGTATATTTCACCATTTTCAATTTATAGTGTGTCATTGAAGAGTCAGATAGTTATTCCAGTTTTGGTGATACTATTATTTAAATAGTCCTCTTTAAAATGACATTTAGCAGGGTGCTCTGGTGGAACAACGATTAGATCAAATGCCTCAGAAGGAACAAGCCGCATATCCCTGAATTTGAGTCCTGGGTCTGGAGGAAAACAACCAGTATGAACAACTAAATGAAAATAAAATAAAATACTTCTTCCTGTCTCTTCCTGCCTGCTCACCTGCTCACCTTCATTCCTGCCTGCAACTTCCCTTTAAAAAAAGAAAAACAGTATGTGAATCTTATTTGTATCATGATTCAAATAAACCAACTATTAAAAAATTTATTTTTACAAAAATGGCATTTAGGTTGTTACCAAATTTTCATATTTTAAATTGCTGCAGTCAACATGTTTTTTTTTTTAATATCTGCACAGTGTAAAGCAAATTCCTGGAAGTGGAACTGGGGTGTATATATAGGTGTGAGTGTGTGTGTGTGTGTGTGTGTGTGTATATATATATATCTATATAGTATATGTATATATGTATATATGTATATATATATGTATGTTTGTATATATGTATATATGTATATATAGATCTGTACATAAATATCCGTATATCTGTATGTATGTATAAATACACACACACATTTTAAAGGTGCAGGCAGGAATGAAGGTGAATGATGTCCCGGGCCTGCAGGCAGGCTGGCAGGAAGAGAGAGGAAGAAGTATTTTACTTAGTTTTCATCTTGTTGGTTTCCCCGGCCCTGCATGTTGAACTGGGAACCTTGGGACATATGTGGACTACATGCCTGGAAAACTAACCTGTTAGGCCACCAGGGCATGCCTGGGGAGTAGATTTCATTAAGTGGTGATTTTGAACTCAACTGAGAATATCTGTGAAGTTCAGATTCACTAGAAAACACATGGTTCTTTCTAGACCATGAGTCAAAGAGTTAAAAAATCTGAGATATGCAGTCTTATTTTTCCTTTCCCTGCAAGTGACACTAATTCCTTATGAATGCAGATGAGAAGCAAAAGTTTCTTCGAGATTGATTTAAATGTATCATAGGCTTAAAATCTGAAGGCATAGACCTTTTGTGACCTCATGCTGAGCATCTCAGTGAAGGCAAACTAGTCATCCCAGACTGATGGGCAGCTTTTGCTCAAACACTTTCAGTGATGGTATTTTCTTCCATTTTAGAAAACTTTATCCTCTTATTCATCTGAAATGTGTTGTTTTTTCTAATTTCCATCTCTCCTTTCTACCCTCAGAAATTTCAGAAATTTAAGTCTAATTCTACTCCCAAATGACTTTTTTCCAGCTTTTTGAAGATAGTTATTAACTCTTGTATTTCCGTCTCTTTTCTAAGCTAGTTTTTTCCACCTGTTTCCATGTCCCCTGTGTTGTAATATTAATTTCCTTTCCCAGTCAATTTGATTGCTGATGAAATTTGTTAATGCAAAATTTATTGAAACAAATCACTTTTCCTCATATGAGTAGAGTGTTTTTAATAATAGGCAGTCACACCTGTTATACTCCTGACTCCTGAACTGAAGTAGCATCTATTTCAGTGTGGTTGAGTCTTGAACAGAAGAACAGAACTTTGTGTATCTCTATTAAATGTAATCTTATTTGAATTTTCCCAGTGTTCTAGCTTCTGGCATCTTTTTGAACTATTATAGTTGTCTTAGTTTTTATTGACTTTCCCAGTTTTGTGTAAACATTTGATTAATCTGACACTTTCTACTAAATGTTTCATTCATAGGACAGACTGTGTGCCCTACCACAGAGGAGCATCCATTTGCTGAGGATCATTTTTCATTTTAACAATCCACTCTTCTTATTTTTCCTGTGACTATTAGAGCAGCTTTTCACCTTGATTTTTCTACCACCACCCTTCTTTCTCTTTGCGGTTAAGAAAGTAGACTCTGGAGCCAGATTCCTGGATCCTTATCCTGACTCCATCACTTATTAACTGTGTGTCCTGGGGCAACTCACTTCCCCGAAGTCTCAGTTTTTTAGTCTGTAAAATGGGAATGACAATACTGCTTGGTTCCTGGGGGTCTGGGAATTAAATGACATATATATGTTTGTATGTATATGAAGTATAAGGGCCTGGCTCAGAGTTAGTTATATAAGGGTACTATTATAGTCAGATTTTGCTCTTTGACCTAGTCATATTTCAGATTCTCTGAATTCCTGGGGCTAATTTGTGTGGTTCTGCTTTAACTTCTTTGAAGCAGTTTTAGTCTCTCTTTCTACGTACTTATGTATCTGGGACTTAAGATCACTTTAATATTTCATCTAATAGAATGGCTTGAAGAATAATATTTTAATATCCTTTTCATGACACAAGGGTGAATGCTTACTAAAGGTAATTTGGGAAATACAGGAAAAAAAGTAAAGGGAAAAACAAAGTATTATTACTCAAAAACAGCCACTAACTTCTTAGCACATTTCCTTTATCCCCTGTCCTATAGGAGATATAATCGTATGTGATTTTTTTTGTATTTTGATTTTTCTTTAATAGGAAAATTTAAATTGTTTAAAAAAGCAATTTTAATGATGTATAAAATTTTATTGAGTCAATAATCCATAATTAACCACTTCCTAGTTGTTGAACTTTCAAGTTATCAACTTTCTGCTAATCTAAATTACTCTGATGAGCTTCTTTATATTTAAACATTTTTTCAGAAGTTTTTATTATTTAGTCCAGTTCCAAAACTGAATTCTCAGAAGTTATAAGCATTTTTCAAGACTTAAGGACCATTTTTAACGAGAGAGATGCATAGGATTAAGTAAAGGTAGTTCCGTTTTTGTTTTTGGTAGTGATCATAATCATATCCTTCTGTTCATTCTCTGAATTACAATTTTAAAGTTGTATTTTGTTTTTAATTTGCCTCCCCTACCCCCAAGGTTCCCATTATTTCAGTAAGTTGGTTCTCACGTTTCTTCTGCATTATGCATTCCTTCTATCTTTTGTAAATGTTCTATTAAAATATGAATTTATTAAGAGTTCCTGTGTAGGCTGCACTGGTGTGCTTAAGTGCTTGAGCTGTTTAATTGGAGGGGGAGATGAGGAGGATTCCCTGACTGGGTCTGCTCAAGTCTCGCTTGTTTTTTCCTCTAGTTTTTTTTTTTTTTTCCAGCTCTGCTTCAACAGTGCATCTATCTAGCTCAAGTAGGTTCTAACCATTGACTCCCTCAATTATTAGCAGACTCACACTTAGCTGGCTGCCTTCTTTCTGGCTTCTAAACCATTCTTTTCATGGTAACAAGCATATTTCATAGGCTGGAGTGGAATCTTGTAGCCTGTTTCTTTTTGGAAAGCTTTCCTTTTCTTAACATTAATTTTGAGAGAAAATGCCTAGAATTCCACAAGATTAAGCTTTTAAGTCCCTGGCTAATAAATTGAGTATTTTATTATTTTTAAGTGGGCACCAATTTTAGAACTTGAATGTAACTTAAAATTATATATTTTTTAAATGTACATTTTTGTAAATATCAATGAGATTTGAAATGTGTTTATTTCAAAACTTAAATTTATCTAAACAGATGAAAACCTAGCTCATTCCTATTAGCACCACCAACTTTCATCTTCTCTGTGAAGCACCCAGACCTCTCATGCTGTATAAATGCTTGCAAATTTTGTACAAGAGTATGTTCATGTTCATGTGTATATATTTTACAATTGTGTATATTTTATTTACTTAAGATCTGGACGTTGGTAGTTGGCTATGTGTTGACTGTTTCATTCAAGTGGAATGCAAGCACTGAGCGCTACCTGAGAGCAGTTTCAATTCCTGTCTGGATTATTTTGCTTTTTCATTTAGGTAGGTCCCTTTTACTAAAAACGTCTCGTTTAAGGTAAAGTAATATTTAGAGCTACACATTGTTAAAAAGAAAAAGAGTTGATTGAAAACATGTCTCTGCTTAGAGTTTACTGTCGAATAGAGCATCTCTCTCCAGCTTTGCTGATGTGGGATGCTGAAACAGTTTTATCATCCAGATCCCTTAACGTCTGATAATGACCCTCTTTGGATGTGAGGAAGGCAGGTACAACCATAAAGCTCTAGAGGAACTCAGGAGCATGCACATGACTATGGGCAGAGACCTGGTCCTTGGCCTCTTGTTAGCATTTTGGCCTGTACCTAAGGATACATTGAAGTTTTTTGCACTGCCCTTTTAGGCCCTTCCTCCCTTTTTTGAGAGAGGATTCACACCCCCTAGTAGTTTCAGGAAATCAAATCAGGCTCCATGACATTAGGCTCTGTCTGCTGGAGGTCATTTTGAGGTCAAATGGCGGGTGGAATTGAGGGATGAGGATGTCCTTAAACTCTGGATCTACTTTAGAATGAATTTAATTCTTCAGGTGATACAAACCCGTTACAGGTAGGTTGGCATGTCACATACACATACCCAGTCCTTTAGACCTGGGGCCTCTGGGAATGGGGCTACTCTTACTGAGAGAGAAACCCTGAATTAAGGGGTCTTCTCTTTGAGGCTTAAAAAAAAATTCTCGTCTAACAATTTTTTTTTTTGATGTAGATGCTAAAATGTGTGTCAAGCTACTAAACTGTATCTTTTAAAGACAAGTATAGGTTTTCATTTCACTAAAAATGTTAACAACTCTTGATAATTTGCAGCATCCCTGACTGGATCATGGAGAATTCCAGTATTCCTGATTATTGTTTTCCTGATATCCGTGGGAACCCTTTATGAAAAGCAGAATGAAAAAGAGTCTTCTGGTAAGAAGTAGTCCATTCTGTTAATTCTCTTAAGCCTTCTGGAGAATAACTTTATTTAAAAAAATAGGCTATGATGAAATGACTTTAAATATGTTTAAAAATTGGTGTTTTTTGAACAGAATATAAATTGGTTTAAAATAGCTTAGGTTGTTAGAACAATCCCCACCTCCCCACCTTTTTTGCTTTTAAAAAAAAATTGTAAATTCATATAACATAAAACTATTTTAAAATGACGTTTAGTCCACTCAGTGTTGTACAACCGCTATTTCCATCTAATTTTTAAGATGTTTCATTCAGGGGTCAAATGGAAGGATTTGGGAATGAGGAATGTGTTGAGCCTGGACCTGCCTTAGAATGCATTTGTATCTTCAGGTGGTGCAAACCCATTAAAGGTACATCGACATATTCCCAGTCCTTTAGATCAGGGACCTCTGAGAATGGTTCTTTTAAAAATAATATCCCAAAAGGAAACGCCGTGTCCATTAAGTTACTAACTCTAAAGGTAGGTTATTAACTTCAAATATTTCTTTTTCTTATGTAGGTATTTATTGTGATAAATTGCCTTCCTAGACCTGCTTTTGTATCCCATACATTTTGATATGTTGTGTTTACCCTTTTTGAGGGGTCAAGATACTGTTTGATTTACCTTTTGATTTCTTCTTTGATACATTGGTTAACCTGAATTTGTTTAACTTACATGTTTGTGAACTTTCCAGTATTTCGTCATTTGTACTTTTGCTATCCTATCTAACAAACCATCGCTAAATCTGAAGCCATGAAGCTTTACCCTTGTATCTTATAGCTTTGTCGAATTTGTTTATTAGCTTTAGTAACTTTTGTGGATTCTTTAGAATTTTGTATACATAGATCCTGTCGGATAGAGATAGTTTTACTTCTTCATTTCAAATTCGGATACTCTTTATTTCTTTATGCTGCCTGATTGCTCGGGCTAGAACTTCCAGTACAATATTGAATACACTATGTTCTTTTAAAGATTGTTTTTGAGGTGTCACGGTTGCAAGTAACCCACCTCCAGAAACAGTTTGTTAAAGATACAGGTTTCTAGTGAGTCGTAAGGGATTGTGGGCACAAGGTAGCCAGATAGAGTAATGGTCCTCAGATGATCAGACTGGACCTCTGCACAGCTGTGTGGAAACATGACTGGAGAGGTATATCTGAACATCAGGCAGTTTTGACAGTGACTGACATTTGTTCTTTGCTACTTTCTGACGGTTATGCATAAACTAAAGGAACAAATTACAATTACAACAGATTTTAAAAGAAAATTCCTCAGATATTAGTTTGTTATGTTAAGTTAGAAAATACAGAGAAACAAAAGAAAAAATATTTCCTTAAAATCCTACAGTTTACAGTTTATACCAGAATGTTAACTAGTGGTTTTTATGCCTTCACTTTTGAAAAACAGTAAATCTACACCATGGTGCACATTCCTTTTTAACTCACATTTTAAATTTAATTTTGTCACAAGCAACTTTCTATCTTGATGAATGCCCTTCTGCAGTGTTGTTTTCAGCATCTTTTAATGTTAATTACAAGCCCGTTTGTGGCACTCTAATGGGTTTACGTGGTTACCTTATAGAAGTTTTGGTTTTATTTAAATTGCTCTTTATTTTACTTGGAGAATGAGTAATGTCAGACAATTTTAAGACATCTTTTATTTGTAAATATTTGTTTAGAATTTTAAAAGTTACCTGAAACAAACCTTAATTACTTCTCTCTCTTACCGTAGAAAAATAGGAAAGACATTATTTACTTTTCATTTTGCTTTTTTTTTTTTAACTTTTTTTTGCTCAACCATCTTCTTGGTCACAATCATACTCTGTGGTTACATATCAGATGAGGACACGTAAACTTCCTGATTTGGCAAGTACTGTAGAAACCTTGGTGGTTTCTACTTGAAATTCTTCCAAGTAGCTTTATCTCCTTTCTTCTTTTCTTCTAATAGTACGTGATTCAGTCAGCTCTGCTTAACTCCTCACCCTTTACCCCAGAATAGTTTTTTCCCTTTGATTGTTAAGTGCATCCTTTATCACAAGCATCTGAATAACGTGAGTCCAAATCAGGGTTTTCAGGTGGGTTTTCTCTTAGTTGCAAATTCTGGTCGGCAGATGAAGACAGCGTGGAGACCTGTGAGGTAAGGAATTCTAAGACCAAGTTTTCAGCTTGGGCGGGGGAAATCATGTTTGATTATTATTATCAGCCATAAACTAGGATAGTAGTGTGCCAGCATGCAGACAGACTTCGGTACTTACATTCTAGGCTGTAACAAGGAAGGAAATCACGGCCACAGAATAAATGTTGAGAACAGATTTGGAAATGTGTTTTTTCCTTGCCTTGTTTATACTCATTCCAGCCTGCTTCTTAGTAGGTTATTCTTAATCTAGAATCCTTTTATAGACTTCTAACCTTGATAATCCTCATCATGAAATAAATCTTAAGTGTTTTTCTAAATACCTAATGTTTTTCCCTCTTGCTGCCTAGAACCTTGTTTCTTTTTTTTTCTATTTGCTGTTAGCCTTAGCCAAATTGTATTTATTTATTTTTATTTGTTTTATTATTTCACATTGCTGTATGCTTTTTAAGATACTGAATTTGTGCTTTGTTTCTTTTAGTCATCACAACTAAAACCATCTAGTGCATATTGGGACAACCTTTCCCTTTTATTTAGAGTCCACTCCTTCCTGTAGATGGTGCTGTAACACAGTTAGAAGGTGCTCAGTGCTCTACCACGGCAAGGCTGTGTGCCAGCTTTCCTTCCTTGTCCGGTTGTACAGCTTGCTCTTGCATCCTAGGCACCTGCAAAGGCTTCTTTCTCTGTGTCTTTTGAGCCTTGACTCTTTTGCTGCTGTAGAAGCTTTTATGAACTGTGATTACTGGATTCGCAGAATTAATCCTTTGAATTTCATCAGAATTTCATGCCATCAGTTTAATAGTTCCTAGACCCAGAACACTGTTTGTGGACGACTGTCCATTTAGTTTCAACAGTTCCTTCTGACCCAGTGGCCTTACTGATTTTCTCTGAGTCCCTGGGAGCTCTTATTTGGTATTTCCTAGATGAGATAAGGAAAAGAATGTAATTGCCTACCATGGGCCAAGAATTTTTAAATGTCTTAACACGTACTCTCTTTTTTAAATCTACACACACAAAACCAGAAAAGTTTTAAAAATATCTTCATTTTTCAGATGAAGACATTTAGTTCTAGAGTTTAACTGACTTGTCTGCACTCCCACAGGTGACTGGGGGAGCTAAGATGTAAACAAACCTTGGTCCTTGACCCTAAGCTCAGTGTTTACATTAGACTCTTTGAACTTGCATCTATCATCCTAAAAAAGCATTGACTGCTAATCTCTCCTGCACTCCGTTATTGTCAGCTTGTTCAGTCTTCCCTGCTGGCCCTCATGATTTACCTCAATGACAGGACCTTGCTCTCTGCCTCCTGGGTCACAGAAATCTCACTTGGTAGAAACCTGGTATCCAACTTCAGTGTGTGGCCTATGACTCCTATGGGTGAGACCCTGTTTGGCTCTTTAAATAGCCTGTCTCATTTCTTTGTTCTAGCAATCTAGAGAGATTGGTATACTTAGTTTATAGACGAAGGTATTTAGGCTCAGAGAGCCATTGACTCTGAATATGAGAAGCGCTGCTTCAAAAATTCAAAAATGAGCATCAGATGTATCTTGAATAGCCTGAGCGCCTAGACTGAGGAGGACAGGCAAGTACCCTGGGTCAGTTCCTTCTAATATTGATCGTTGTTTATAAATGACCAGAAATAGCTTTGCAGGGGAATTGCCTCAGTCAGATTGGGGTAGCATGCAATTTGAACGAACAAGTTTAGTTCAGTAAAGTGCAATTTGGAAAAAGAAAAGGAACAATTTAAATTTCTCCTTGCTCATTGCCTGGTCTTCAATTCTGAAACTGTCAGTTAAATTGGTCCAGAGAAACTCCTACTGGTTCATCTCCAAGCCCTTGTCATTGACCAGTAGATACAGGTAAACGATAACTAGAAGTCATTGAGAGGTATGCGTGTCTTCCACATTACTAGTGGAAGCAGAGGCCTCAAAGGGAGCTTTGCTTGCTTGGGGAGATTTTACGTGCTATGCGAGTCCTCCTTCCAGTAAGCGTCTTTGGATGTGTTTTGGCAACTAACTTTCCCTCCCAAAGAACAAAGTAGATCAAAGTAGGTCACATATTTCCTATTTAGACTGGTTTCAAAAGATACTTTCCCCTGACTATTAAAGTTACTCTATTCATTCCTGAGTTAGACATATTAGCAGATATTCTCTGAACATGGAATCTGTTTCTTAAGGGCCAGACCGTGAGTTTCCCCTGGTGCTAGACGCTACCGTCGGTGACTCTCGTTTGCACTATGTAGGTTGCTGTTATTTGGGCCTCCACATAATCCTGGCTCTGGCCCTGGGTGGAATGACATATGAAACCTTGGATTCTCTTACCTTTATTTTTGTTTTGTAGTTTTTGGGTTCCCTTGTCTGTGTGCTTATTTTTAGGGTTTTTTTTTTTTTTTTTTTTTTTTTAAATCCCCTTTACCACAACTTGCTTAGATTCCCCTGCTTAGCTTCTCAGTTCTGGCATTCATCTTGTTAGTTTATCATCTCTCTATCTGAACCCTTGAGATTTTTGACGTTCAGAAGGCTAGCACTAAGAAATTATTAAAATGTCTATCTGTTTGATAAGAGCTGTCACCAAATCTTATACTTAAAAATTTTCAAATACTCTGAGTTTTCTCTATGTGCTAATCGTTTCATTCCTTTGTGAAATTTCAGGCACTTTAAAAATTTGTTGAATCATTTGTGTTTAACTAGGATGTTAATGCATACTTCCTGCTGATTTAACTAAGATGTATTAAATACTTATTTTACATTTTAGTGACATCAACAAGTTGAAAGAAGTCTTTAAAGAAGTCTTTAAACCAAGTTGTGAAGGATTAATTTATTGGTCTTAACTTTTTTCGAGTCTGCCTATATGCAAGATATTTCATGTAGCTTTGTGGGGAGATCTAAAATGTCTCAGGGGGTTGGATATAAGACTTAGGGAAGGCTACAATATAAAATAGAAAGGGATGAGAGGTATAAACAAATACTGTAAGTGTGCTGGTGGCTTATAATTTATAATATCAAAGCCAGTAGTTTTTATGGAGATGATGATAATAATAGCTAACATTTATTGAGTGCATCCTATATACCAGGCATTGAGCTAAACATTTTATGTGGTACTGTTTCACCTAATTCTCACATGAGATAGGAATTTATAATATGCTCCATTTTACACATGAGGATATTAAGGCACCTGGATTTTAAATAATTTACCTACATGGTCATCCAATTAGTAAGCTATGGACCTGGACTTGAACTGGGACAGTCTTGCTTCCTCATCTGTGTACCCCTGGCACTGAATGGTACTGCCTCTGTGCACAGTAAATACGGCCTACCGTGTTTTATTGTGCTTATAGTGTGCATTTTGCAAGACCCTCCACCAGCAAAAAGATTACAACTTGCTGAAGGCTCAGATGATGGTTAGCATCTTTTTAGTTATAAAGTATTTCTAAATTAATGTATGTGCGTCATTTTTAAGACAGTGCTATAGTGCACTTACTAGACTGCAGTAGAGTTAAAAATAACTTTTATGTGTACTGGGAAGCTCAAACATCGACGTGACTCACTTTATCGCAGTGTTCTGGAGCGGAACCTTTTTCTGCGGTGCGTGCCTTTATGAGCCTTTCTCCCTCACATCCCTCCACATTTCTCATTGTCCCTATCTTCTAGCCTTCTTGGTTTCCTGGAACTCTTTGAATAATATATTCTACTGTTTCTTCTTTAGTGTCTTGACACTTGCTGTTTTGTCTTCCCGGAAAACTTTACCTGTCACCTCTAAGACACCGGCTTCTCCATTCCTCTCCATTGTCCTGTCTGTTTATCGGGCTAACTCGCATAAACAGATTTAAAGGATAGACTCTTACTCCTCTTGTCAAATAGTACCTTTGGAAAGCCTTCCCTGACCTTCCAACATGGATTATGTTTCCATCCTCTGTGCTTCCCAAATAGTCGACTCTTACTTACATTAGCTCTTAGCTTCCTGAATCACATCATAATTGATCGTTTCAAGTGTTGGACTGAAATTGAGACGTGAGTTTTTGTCTGTTTTCTTGGCACATCGCCTAGTTGTCTGTCTGGTGCATGAATATAGGAGTTTAGAAATATAAGTAAAAAATATAGCCTGACTCAAAGTCTGTATTTGAGGAGCTGTAAAATGACCTTGTTCTGGATCTACTTATAAACCATTAAAGGACTGACTTTCAGTCTCAAGGATCTATAACAATGTCATTCAGTCACTGTGGTGAGGTGGGTTTAGTGACCAGGACCTTCGACTAGTCTTGAACCTAATGCAAGAGGGAGTCTTTTTCAAAGTTCTGACTGGGAGCCTTTTGCCCTACTACGCAGCCCCCTTCGGGCTGCTCGTCATTAGGTGTTCCCCACCTTTGCATGGAGCCTCAGAAATCTTCTCGTGGGTGTCTCTAGAAGCTATCCTTTTAGCTTCTGGTATAATCAGTTTGTTTCGAAACTTCTCTTTCAGAGTCTAAAAGTCTAAAAGAATGTTAATGTGTCCAGAATCTTTCTCCATTCTCCTACATGTTATGTATCTAACCACAGTCAGGAAACTTTGGGGTTCAGTGTTAACATTTTCCTTACTTCAGTTCCGTTGTGGGTCCATCACCAAATCTGGTCCACTTTGGCTACTCCATCTCTCAAATGCAGCTCTTTTCCCAGCATCTGTTAGCTGCTGCAGACGACACCGTTGTCATACCTTACCTATGATATCTCATTGACTAATTTCCCCATACCCCTCTTCGTCCCCTCGCATCTCTTCTTGACTGAACAGCGAGAATGATCTTTTTGTATCTCAAAACTGCTTATTTCTTCATGGGGTGGGGAGATGGATGCCACAAGAGGGCACCAGGAGAGATCCTTGCAGTCGCGGTGATGAAACTGTTCCTTCGCTCTTGTAGCAGTGTTGATCTCCTGGCTACGCAGTCTGTCACTGTCGGAGGAGACTGGATAGAGGGTGGAGAGCATTTCTCCCAGATTCTTTCTTATTATAACTGCATGTTATAAGAAAAACATGATTATTTAAAACTCTGCAGTGCTATCCTGTTCCTTTTAGGATAAAGATTTGAGCCCTTAATATGGTCTTCTGTGACTTTCATTATCTGACTTACATTTCTAGCTTTTTTGTTTGATGCTGATTTCCTACTAGCTGTTTGTGCTCCAGACATACTAACCTCTGTTCGCTGTCTTTAACATGCCTGATTCTTCACTTACAGCCTTCTTGATTACTTCCTTTGGCCCAGAATAATATTCTTAAAATTCTTTGGTTTCTTCTTTCTCATCCTTATAAAAGGATATAAAGCAGCTTCATTTTCACTTCTTAAAGAGAAGCCTTTCCTGATTTTCCAGACTAAGTCAGATTCTTCTGTTACAACTTTGTAAAATACCTAGTAGTTCTCCTTTATGGCAGTCATGATAATTTGTTGTATCTTTTATTTGTGTGGTTCTTGAATTCGTATCTCTTTCCGCTAGACTCCCCGGGCGGGGAATGTATCTTTATCCTCACTCATCATACATTGCAGTGAGGAATGAGAACAGGTAACAGGTAAGACATGAAGGACGCTGTCCTTTTCAACCCTATTCTCTTAGTGACGTCTAAGAAGCTGCCTTTAATACTTAAGCCAGGAGAATAGGTCACAGTCCAGATATCTACCTTACGTTCTCTTTCCAGATTACGAGCTTGAATTTCTTTCAGATTGTCTAAAATTAAACCTCTCAAGTCACAGAGGCATTTATTAGAAAGAGGGATAGGCTCCTCTTGATCTTGGTGACTGAGTCTATCACCACGTCAGGCCCTGGCCTGCTTATTTCTGGGAGATGGCCAGTCTTGAATTTATTGTGTTGCGGAGTTCACTTGGAGCTGAAATTCATTGGCCTTCTGAAAGGTTGTTGCTCTCTTCATTGCATCGCCTATAGACTTTCTGGAAAGAGCAGGCAATCAAGATCGGATCCATTACAGGCAGAAGCAGCGCAGGGCAGAGGCTCAGCAGTACCAGCGGACTGACTGAGAAGTGCGAGCTGCTGCCGTCGCCCTGAGTTAGTTAGAGGTCAGGCCCTATGGAACTTGCCCTGAGTTGCTCTGGAAAAACCATGACTGTGTTTGATGTGAGAGCATGAGAACTATGTGGCTTCCAAAGTTCCGTGTGTCACTTCAGTCTTCTGTCTTACACGGATGTGCCTGATTGATAGAAACTACACTGCCTATGAGATTTTAGCTGTAAGAGAGTCTAAGGAATAGTTGTATTTTTTAAACTTTTTTTTTGTTTATTAATTTACCAGTGGTTTGCAGTACTATGTCATTTTCAGAGGATCTGTGCACACTTCGGTCAGTGTATATATCATACCACCTGAGTTCTAGGCCATTCACTACTGTCATTTGTACCTGTCTTCCGCCCAGTAACCCCCCACCCTGTAACCACAGTCTTGAATTCAGAGTCTGAGATTTTTGTTGTGTTAGTTCATTTTGCTTCTTCATTATTCCACATATGAGTGACGCCACTGTGATTGAATTGTTTATTTTTGTTCTTGAGTTATATGAGCTTTATATGTTTTGGAAATTAACCACATGTTTGTACATATACATGCTTTTTCCCAATCAGTAGGTTGCCTTTGTATTTCTGAGGTAGTTCCTTTGGTTGTATGGTAGCTTTTAAGTTTAATGCAGTCCGATTTGTTTATTTTTTGCTTTTGTTTCTAACCTGCTCTTCATGTCATATCTTGAAGCTGATGTGAGAGCTTATCGCCTGTTTTCTTGTATGTGTGTCTCTGTGTGTGTGTGTTTGTGTGTATGTATTATATGGTTTCAGGTCTTACATCCACGTCTCTAATCCATTTTGAATTAATTTTTGTATGATGTTAGAGAGTAATCTAATTTCATTCTTTTGCATATGGCTGTCCAGTTTTCCCAACACCATTTGAGAAGACTTTCCTTTTTCTCCAATGTATGTTCTAATCAATTAATTGTTCATGTATGTGTGGTTTTATTTCTGAGCTCTCAGATTGATCTGTGTCTTTTTATACTAATGCTATACAGTTTTTAGTACAAAGAAATATATTTAAGCCTTCCAGGTTTCTAGCATACAGGAAGTCATGCTAGAACTTGATATATTGTATGAGCTAATCTGTGTTGTCTGCTAGACCTGGTTAGTGGCCAACCATTATAGACTGACTCATTGGTCAGTGAATGTTTTATTTGAGTCTAGTGCATATGATTTTAAGCTTGGTGCTACCTATTAAGAACTTGAAATTAGAATATATAACATGAGACAAGGGTAATGATAGTCTTTTAAAGATGTTCAAGTGGTGGCTTTTGCCTGTGATGAATTTTCTACTTTGTAGATCCATATGGTTTTGCATAATCCCCATACTTTTGCATATTCATTCCTGCAATGTTATTCAGAGCACCAAGTATGGGTAGTCCCATACTGTACTAGATTTTACTAAACCTAAAAGAAAATCAGACTGCATTTAGGGAGTCCGCAGACTTGATATGGGAATACCAATTTTTTAGCAGTAACGGGCGCTGAAATTAACTTGTGAAGTTAAAAAAATGTAAGCACGGCACTCCACGTTTATATATCTGATACCTGCCACATTGAACCTGCACCAAGTTCCCAAGTGAGAAAGATGTGCAGAGTCCAGGAACCCGCATTTTTATCAGGCTCTGTTGTGTCTTAGGCATTCTCTCTTGGCAAAGAACCACGGAATTAGTAATAACCATTTTGCTTTCTCGTGTCAACTTAGAATTGTGTTTCAATTTGCCAACAGTTGTTTCCCACCTTGTTCAGTTGCTTTCAAACATTTTTAAGTGCATGCTTATTTTACAGGGGCAGAGTTACCAGGGCAAGTTATCTCCATGGCAGCTTCCACTCTAGCAACCTTGGCCATCTCTATCACAGGGTATGAATCAAGCAGTGAAGACCAGTCTTCCACTCAACCTGCAGGTGACCGACGTTGTGAAGGAATGCCTTCAAAATCATCCTGGGGAATGAACTATACGTAGAATATAAAATGAAGATGGACACTAGCATTACAAAATGCTGTTAACTGATCTTCATTTTCTCTCTGATTCCTATTTTTACACTTTTTCTTTCTAATCATTGTTCTCATATATCACTTGTTCCATGCATTTAATTAAATTTCCTTTCATAGGTTTCTTTATTCTTCATCCCTCCCTTCTTTCAAATGCTTTTCTTATTTTTATTTTGTTATTCTTCCTCACTTTCCTTTCATACTGTAATGCTCATTTACCTTTTCCCACATTTTCCCCACTTCATCCTTGTTTTCCATTTCTTCTACAGCTGTCAGTTCTCCTCCTTCAGTCTCTTTGACTCTGACTCTTCGTGGTTCCTCTTGGTTGGTGTTCCTTCTTCCAGTCTTGCTTTTGCCTTTTGTTTTCCATATTCAGACATCTATTTCTCTGACATGTCTTGCTTTTCTTCTCAAAATTTGCTTTGTGTGCCTCATGCTGTTAATATTTTGACTGTTTCCCCTAAAAAATACCCCTCTGAATGTTGTGGATTCTGGTTTCTGCGAGATACCTTTTAAAGTCACATTGTCCTCACACAGACCTTAGGAATATGAAGGCCTTGTCTGTGTCTGTGCCTAAAAACACACAAGCACCATAGGTATTGGAGTTAAGGAATAGTTTTGGTGAGCCCTTCTCGAAGAACTGACTTTAGAAAAGCCTTAAAGGAAGGGATCATTTAAGAAATTGTGTTTGCAAAGTAGAGAGGGGATGCTGTTTTGGTTACAGACTGATTATTCTAAACACCTGCCACACATACCACTGTGAAGTGTCCAGATTAGAAAGGTGCTCAGAGAGCAAAGCCCAGTGGATGCATTTTGTAACTTACTTGAACTTGAGCTCTGAGCCTCAGGGTAAAATGTTAGCTGGTGGGTTGACTTGCCTCGGTGCTAGTTCTGTCCGTAGAAGTTTACTCACAGCTGAACGTTTAACAAACGCTAAGAACATTATGATACAGCACTCTGGGTTACTTATACAGTAGCTTGTGAAAATTATGAAGCGTTGGTGAAATCATTCTTTCACCATACACTGAGCACCTGCTGTAGGTCAGACACTGGTCTGTGTGTGGATTCCAGTGAACCAAGCAGTGCTAATGGTCAGCTGAAGGGAGACAGTTATGAGTACATAGAACATATATGACTATTATGAAACTAGGACTATGGGCCAAATGGGGCGTGGAGATTATTGCAGATGTTCCTGTTTTTTTCCTAGGCTTGAGAAATAGATTATACCTTGATCATTAACATATTTTTTAATGGAAGGCAAAAAGCAGGTTTTACTATCTTAGTCATTTCCATCATCATGGCATATGCTAAATAATACTACTTTAGGATAGGTTATATGATTTCTGAGGTTTATGGTATGTCTTGATAAAGCTAGGAAATAGAAATAATATAATTCCTATAGAAAAATGTAATTCATTAGTTGCATTGTTACAAAACTGCTTATGTGAAATATTCAGTGGAATTTTCTTTATTTGAAAATTCTTTACTCCCAGCAATCTCTCATTTCTTTTTTTAAATATCATTCTAAGAGAAAGACCTGTGTTTGTACCCTGGGTTCTTCCTGTAAAAGAGCAACTGATGCCATTTTAGGTGACAGGAGAATAGAAATCCATATTGTGTCAGAAATATATGTGTGTGATACGCATATACATAAACTATTTAATATAGTTATTTTTAAAAAGAATATTTTGAATACAGGCATTCTAGAATATGTTAATGTTTGTTACTTTACATGGTTTGAGTAATTTTTTGTCATGAATTTTCTTTAGTTTTTTGTTTCTGATATATGTATGTCATAAAAAACGAGCAGTAGAAAGTATATTAAGTAAAAGGTAAAAAATTCCTTTTTTTTTCCTCAGCCCTGCCCTGAACAAACTTAATATCCCTGGATTTACACACAGTCAGCTTTGTGATCCACACCTTTTTTTTTTTTTTTTCCCAAAGGAAAGGTATAGGCAGAAATGAAGGCAAGCAGGCAGGAAGAGAGAGGAGGAAACGTAATTTTATATATTTTTGTTTAGTTGCTTCTCTTGTTTGTTTCCCCAGGCCCCCGGTCTTAAACCAGGGACCTTGGGATGTGTGTGGACTGCGCCTTGTGAACTAAACTGCACGGTCACCAGGACATGCCAGTTATCCTTCCGTTTTAGTGCTTAGCAAACATACATCTAAATTTTTCTTTAACCCGACGTAATCATATTATCAGCACATTTTACAGCTTAAAAGAGAGTGTTCCTGTGAATTTCTCTATTACTGTTTACTAACGTGCACTAAAATAGTGGGTCATTTTTTTCTTTTCTTCAGAAACCATGGACAGGGGACAACCCCCTGCAACATCGTCCTCATCTCCTTCACCCTCATCCCCTTCGCCCACTCTTGGCAGACAAAGGCCTGAAATCGGGACGTTCCTTAGAAAGAAGAAGACCAGTGATGTCTACTTCGTGTTTCTCGTGTGGGCCATCATCGGAGTCCAGATCTGGATGAACCTGTGGCTCATGCAATTGCTGCCAGTGCCAATTGCAGGTCATTGTCTGCTTACTTAGGGTCTTGTCTTTAAAGATTTAATTTAAAAAAAAATTGGGAGTTTAAAATACTTGAGATATTTTTACTATCTTTTAAAATAAAATGATCATGTTTGCATTAAAACCTGATTTTTGGAAGCTGTTTTCCACTGTAGTCTGAAAGACTCAACTTCTGGACCATTTACCTTCCACGTCATTAGTTTTCAAACTTCCTGTTCTCATTAAATTGGGCACTTCATTAAATGGCTACCATTATTTTAAAGATGTATTATGACTAGAGTACTGTGCAGTGCTTGTTCTTAGGGGACATATGTTGTAAGTGGCTGAAGTCTGCAATTGCTTTTTTATCCTTGCACAGAATTTCTGTTAGGCGGTTGGAACAAGATGCAATCACAAGAGTGTGTCCATTAGTCATGCTTTCGATTAAGGAATTTATAGAACTGCTTAGTGAAATACAGTTTAAGTTGCTCTTCTAGATTGTGTGATATTTCTTTTGGTTTTACCAGATGATTTCTTTTATGCTAATAGATCTTTATCTGGTGCCGTTGGAACTCCGTTTTTCTTACACTTGTTAACAGGAGTTAACATTTGTCATAGTCATTTTATTATTTTTTTAAAGTAAGGTGCAGGAAGGAATGAAAGCCAGTAGGCAGGAATAGAGAGGAGGGAGAAGCACTTCATTGTGTTCAGTTGTTATCATCGGCCCTGGGTCTTGAATCAGGGACCTTGGGATGTATGTGGACTGTACCTGGTTTAAACCACTAGACCACCACGGTATGCCATCCTAGTCATTGCTCAACTTCAAGGTCGTTGGAACTTGATATGAGCTTAAAAGAGTTGTCTCTGAACAATGTGCCCCCCACCCGCCAAGTTTCTGTAGGCTACCACCTTGAGCTTATTCCAGAGACCATACCAACTTTCCTAGGACCTTTCTAGAAATTAGAAAATACTAATGAAGGAATTGAATTGGTATGAAACTCTGAGCTCATGGTTTGAAATAGTAAACAGTGAAGTGTTTGGTTACCAGGCTACAGCTCAGGACACAGAAATCCCTGGGGTTAAGAAATTACAGTGGCTGGGATCAGTATCTTGGGTCCAGACTTCAAGGCAACCCTCATAGATAAGAAACTCTTCCTTCTGGCTCCACCACATTCTCAGTTGAACTTTAATAGGAAGCTTAAGCCCTAATTCTGCCCAATTACGGCAGCCGGGACAGGGTGGGGGTCAGTCATAATTGATCTGTGAATGGGCCCCACTGAAGTTGTGTAGCAAACAGCCTCAGGGGCCATTTTAGTCTCCCTGCTTGTGCCCAACTCGCTTCTCTACTGACCCCTGATAAAGATTCAGATACAGAGTACCATCAGGTGGAGAAAGAGGAACACTGTCGAAAATGTTACCCTGCGGTGGTGTAAAATAATGATGCATATAAACACGTATGGATTAGCTTGTACTTTCCTGGTCACTGACTATTTAAACATCTAAGAAAAAGAACAAAATTTCACAAGGGCAGTATAATAGCCAAGGGGATTAGGACATGTCAGGGATTAGTATTCTCACCTTGGAAAGGGGACCTTGTGAGGGGTCAAGATTATAGGCATTGAAATCTTCATGATCAGAGTATTTTACGTTCCTCTAGGTGAAAAATAATCCCTTATTCCTTCAGGGATTCAGATTTCACCGCAGGTAGTATACGGACAGGAGATGATTGTGTGAAAAGTTGTTTGTCCCAGTACCATCATTATGGGATAGCTTGAACTATCCTTCCTTTCTCATTTGTTGTTTTAAAGGAAAGGTGCAGGCAGGAATGAAGGCATGAAGGCAGGCAGGCAGGCAGAGAGGAGGAGGAAGAACAATTTATTCATTTTATTTAGTTGTTCTCCCCACCCCTCTGAGTCCCAGAATGTGAATCTGGGACCTTAGGATGTATGTAGACTGCACCCAACCCCTATTCCACCAGGGTGCACCTTTTTTTGGTTTTGATTTTTAATTTTTATTTTAATGTTCACTTTACTGTTACAGAAATAGTCGATAAAATTAAGGGACTGTTTCCTGCTTTAACTCTCTAAACTACATTTTGTTCACATGTATTGTTCCCTTCTTTGTAGTCTGGGTACTCAAAAAGCTGGTCATTCACTTTGGAGTTGTGAGCTTCCTGGAGAAACGCTGCTGTGTGTGGTGGCAGGTGATCGAGCGCTTCCTGAAGGAGCGCCAGGAGGCCCTGGCGCCGTGGCCCATCGTGGGGCTTGGGAAGTTCCTGTTGAAAGTGGATAGCAAGGTATCGCATTTTAAGAGCTTGGGTTATTTTTAATGGAGTTTATATATTTCATGACCTTACAGTGTTTATATTGTAATTGTTGAGAATGTCTTAATTCTATGATGGAATTATAAAGTTTGGAATTCTGATTTTTATATAAGGATAGGATAGGTTTTGTTTAGGTATTGCGTAAGTACTTTTTCTTCTTAAAAAGGGGAGAAAAGAACCTTATGGGCTGCCTCATTCCATGCCCTGATTTTTTTAAGGACCAAAGTGAAATAAAAAGAAGTAGTAAAGTGACTTCACCTAGACTTATACGGTTGGGTTGTGGCTCAGTTCAGTGAATTTTTGACTTCCATGCCAACTACTGTGTTAAGTCCTAGAGAAAATCAGATAAGTCATGGAAAACCAGATGTAGAAGCTCTTTCTAGTAGGCAGAAACAGCAGTCCATTACAATTTAAAAGCACTGGTTAGAATCAGGGGCTTAGTTGTTAAGAGCTGAGGCTTTTAATCTAAACTCTGGTTTCAAATCCCAGTTCTGCAGCTTACCAGCTCTGTGACTTTGGGTGAGTTTCTTGATCTTTTTGGTTTTCTTACTCTTCATTATCAATAAAATGAGTATTAATAACATGCACTTCACAGAATGATTGTAAGGGTTAGGCTAACATATGCATAATTCCTAGATCTGTAAGCGTTAGCTGTTAATTATTTATGTAGGAAAAGTCTGTACAGGATGCAGTATTATTGCTGAGAAAGAAATGACTTACTGTTGGTGAGGCACTTGGAGAGCGAGGTTTGCAGAGGAGATGATGCCAGAGCACGTTTGGAAGCATGTAGGAGTTTGTTAGGTAAATGTGGCCAGAAAGGCAGGCGAATGGAAAATACAGAGCCACAGAGACTTCCATAACATGAAGTGAGAGGAAATGCAAGGAAGCCGTCTTGACTGGAGTGGATGAAGTGGCAGTAAGGTAGAGAATTGGGGAAATTGGATTGGGAAGGTCTTACGGGCTGTGCTGTGCAAGCTGACTTCCTCACAGAAGCAGTGACGTTCCTTTGACAGGTCCTCCCATGACTTAAGATTGAAAGATACTGTTCTGAGAAAGTGTAGATGTAGATGAGAATAGTAATGGGTTCATGTGAGGAGAACGGAGAGAAATCATTTAGAACGGTTCGCTGTCTTGGAACTGCACCCAGGAAATCTTTTAAATTCTTTATAAAACCACACAAGTCAAAGAAAATGAATAGGACAAATTTACTTACATATTGCCTGTCTTTCAGAAAGTTTGCCAATTTTAATTCTCACCAGTGTAACATGTGAGAATGCCCATTTCCTTGAACTCTTGGCAACATGGGATACTACTTTTTCGTTTCATAAAAATATTTCAATGTTTTAATTTGAAATTTTTTAAATAAAAATAAGGTTGAATATCCGTCTATACTTACTGGCTTTTTTTTCTTTTGTAATTTGCCTAGTAGAATTCTTACTCTTATTTTTTGAATGAGAATCTATGACTTCTCACAATTCTCCACATATTTATCACATCTCTTTGCTGTTGGAGTGAAGTTTTATCTTCCTGGAGCAGATTTATCACATCAATCTGAAGAGGGCGGTTCCAGTTTATGTCTGTCTTACCACCATCAGAAGTGATAGGGACTCACCCTTATTTTCATTGTTGCCATGCACTTGTGTTGGGAACCCTCCATTTAGGAAAAGTATAATTGTGTCAGTTGAAGTTCCAGGAGCAGCAGAAAGATTTCTCATGTTGCTATTGAATAGTAATGGATCGGATGAGTATTTTTGGAAGGATCTGTTTACAAGATTGTTTGAAGCGTGTGTTCAAACCTGCATGAGCGTACTTTCGGAAAACTCTGCAGAGATCATTTACGGTCTCTCTGATGAGATTTCTTAGCCTTTATACTTTTTATATCACTAATAATGCCTTAGGCTGTTTGTTCACTGTTTTTAGATTCTTATGTCTGTTAACTAGCATAAATTACTGTAGTGCCCCATGTGAAGTCTAGATGAAGTAATGTTTATGTGGAAAAAAAGCAGGATATTGTATAGAGTAAAAAAAAAAAAAAAAAGCCTACAATATTCAGATAGAAGGAAATGCACCAAATACTAACCCAGTCTTATATATGTCTGCTTTTTGGCCAGGTGCTCACTGTTCCAAATGCACACTGAAATGTTTTACTCTTTAAAAAAAAATGAAATAACTAATATGACAAAGTTGCAATTACAAAGTTCAATTAATTTGCACAAGAACTAAAAATTGGTGCATGATATGAGAAAGTTTTTGGGTATTTTTTAAGAGAGAGGAGGAAGAAGCACTTATTGTATTTAGTTGATTTCATTTTGGCGGTTTCCGCTGGTCTCAGGGCACAAACCTGGGACCTTGGGATGTATGTGGACTGCATCCACCCACTGCTGCACCAGGGTGCACCTTTCTGAAAGAAATAACCTTAGCAGTTGTTACTCTGATCTTTGGGAATTTGGTATGACTATTTACACCTATAGGCATTCAGTTTACTTAAGATATTTTTAATTGATGATTTTAATCGATAAGGCTGGTGGTTGTACCATTTTAGTCATTGTATATCTTAAAGGAATATTATGCTTACATGATTTTAAAACTATGTTAATGCATTGCCATTTTTTTTTTTTTTTTTCAAGTTTTTCCTTGGAATAATTTCCTTTGTCTCCCCGCTGTCAGTGACTTTCTTTTCTTTTCATACTATATAATTGCATTCTCTAATGATATTCCACTGTTCTTATCTTCCCTTTCTTACCTTACCCCCTATCCTCAAGCTCTGGCACTGGCTAAATAAGAAGGTAAATGAATACATGGATGTTGGTTTTTATTTTGAATCTGTGACTTCTTCCCCTGTATCTGCCTTCTCACTCTGTATTTCTGTCAAACTAAGTGTTTGTTTTTCAAGCTCTAATTATAAGCTATGGAAGGTCAGGAAGCATTAATATAACAGTACAACTTGCTAAAACTCAAAGGTTATTTAGGATGTGGATGGTATCTGTTTGCCCAGGTATCTGTAAAACATTGTTTTGTAGTCTTTGTCCACTGTAGTGCATTCCTTTCAGCTCTCTACTTTAGTCTCCTTTGATATGGGAGAGCACATTAGACTGTAGTACTGAAAAGGAAAAGAACTCCTTATGGCTACTTTTTCTATAAATGACATTGGAAAGAATTTTTTAAAAAGATAAATCTGAAATATTTGAATACTTTTCCTATCTGGTGATTTTCTATATTTTTATTATTAGCATTGCAAGAATTATCATTTTAACTTAAAAAAGAATGCTCTGATGACATCTAATTTTGTTATTTCCCAAGGCACGAGGTTGTATTTACAGTAAATGTTTCACATGATAGGAATTGACTTCTAATAGGTATATTTTTTAATAACTTTAATAAGGGTTAATCCAGCTGTACTAGAAGTGGTGTGTCTCTGACAGGTAATCTGCATATAGTAGTTCTAAATTAATTTCATTAACACTGTAGAACAGAAACAAGATATGACATCGTTTGCGTGTGTTATGTTTATGTACTATAAGACTGTCTTCAGTGGAAGTACAGCAGACCTTAAGCAGGACGTGATACCTTTTGGAAACAGACCAAAATGAGACTTTTCAGTGTAGAGATTAGGAATTCATTTTTTCTTTAAAATTGATGAATGGGGAGACATTTGACAATGCCCGAAGTCTTAAACTTTGGATTGAAAATGAATAGAAATGCATGTACACACTACCACCACCCATGTGTGCCATTTCCTACAAAATTAGCATGAGTAAATGAGCTCGATCCTTGGTGAGCTATAGTACTGAAAATGTAAGTCACATTTTCTTAATTTGGTCAAAGTGGGTGTTTCTGTTCAGTAGTTTAGTTTGATTTAACTTCCGTTAATAAATGAGTTAGATTGCCTAATTTATGCACCTAATTCGTAGATGACTAGTTGTGAGTTAGCTTCAAAAGATTCCTAAGAGATCAGGTTACTTTTCTTTGATGATTCCTTGTAGCGTAGATAAACCAGTGGTATAGAGTTGGAATAACTGCTTGAAATTCTGACTCTAGTTTAGACCCAGGAAATCACATAAATAAGTTGAGAACTATTTTATTATATGATGTCCATGCTCAGAAAATTGTAGCATTGGGTGTTTGATATTCCAGGTTCAAGTGGAATGAATTAAGAAACCAATTTAAGAGATAATGATGAGAGAGAACATATCTTATGGTTAATTGAAATGCAACTTCTTTCTCAAGGCTGAATTGTTTTCTTTCTTAGTATTGATTATTTGCACTAAAGTTTATTTGGTTAAAAAACAAAGCAAAATAAAAACCTACGGTCCCCGAATAACATTTCCTTCATAGCATGATAAGCAAGGCCAGACCGTGTAGAAGTTTGTGTCTTTAGATATAACTACATTTCTGATATTTGCATGTAAAACCAGTCTGCCTTTTATTCACACATGAAACATTAGAATGTCATTTTAAAATTATTCCTCTTCCACTTTCAAGATATGAAGGTGTTAGAAATTCAAGCATCTTTTCACAGCATGAAAGCCAGGGAAATTACTAGAGACTGCATTTTTCATGAGTGGGACAGTGGTGATCTGTAGTATGGTTTCCTTTTGCCAAAACAGAGTGTGAGGACAGGGTCAACCTCGGGGGACAGTACCGCCTAGCATTTCTTCAGGGATTCTCTCCTATCCCCTTCCCCGTTGCTTCTCTCTCCATATGTCTCTTTCCGTGTCTGAGTTTCCTTGTGAGTCTTACTCCATTCACTCCTTTGGGGGGATTCCTTTCCTTTTAAGTTCTGTATCTGCTTTGATTTTTCCTCTCTGGGTTCTTAGTTCTGTGTACCAATGCCTGTCTCCCTGCATCTTTAAAATCTTTGCCTACTCTTTTGCTATCTTCTCCCTCTTCATCCTGTTATTCGCCTTATCTAAATTGGCTGTAATGTGAATAGAACCTCACTCACAACTTTATTGCTTATGTACTAAGCATCTTAAATGATTTATTTTAAACTTTGAACAAAGCATTTAACCCTCACTGTTACCCTTGAATATAAATTTAAATTGGGTGACTCACTGTGAATTTTTTTCCCCGTTTATGGCTTGTGTTAAGACAGTTGGACCCTGCTTTATATATATATAGCTTGATTTTGTGATGTTAATGTACACAATGTGTTTGTGAATATTACATGTTTTATATGTTAAACACACCAAGATGTAAATTTAGATATTCATACTTTCTAGACAGAATATTATTTAGATTTAAACATACATCTCAGGACAGGACTTTGCTAAAAATTTGAGACTCCTGAGCTGTTTTCGGAAATCATAATTTGTGAATACAAATCTGAAATTATTTCATTTATGCAGACCTATTCAAACACGTATTTACTGAGCGCTTATCAAGTACCTGTACTGTTAGGTGTTGGGGCTATGAAAAGGAGTAATGCAACAAAGCCCTTTCCTCAGCACTCTGTCTCAAGCACTAGGTAGAATTGGTTTCTCAGTGTGAAACTCCTCACTTTCATTGATTTTAGAACTTAAATTCAAAATAAGAAATCTGACCTTCCATATCTTAGAAGCCTGTCAATTTAAAAAATCTCTGCACTGTCTTCAATGCTTTGTAGCATGCACTGAAAATTAGCTCCTCTGTTTGAAGTTACAGTTGTCAAAATAAGACAAACTTTTCATCTTTGAATTCACTGTAGTGTTGATCTCCTAGTGACCGTATTCTTCACGTAAGATAAGGAGGATATAAGCTTATAAGCGTAAGTGGAAAAAAAATGTTTGAGAAGTCATGTTTTTTAATCATCATTCTTTGTTCTTAGATATTTTAACTCTGCTTAGAGAGCATAATCCAGATTTCAATTAAGAGTAGTTTACTCAGCAATGCAGCTCCTGCTGGGCTTGAGAGGTCCAGTGTGGTGGTTCAGCAGCCGTCAGTCTGATTGTATTTTGAAATGTTAAATGGTAGTTTTGCATGGTAGGAATTTTAGAAATCGGTCAGAATTATGCAGCATGAAAGCAGGAAAAATTACTGTAGGATTACTTGTGATTATGAAAGACGAGAGGTGCTATACTTTAAATAACATGTCAAATAGCTTTTAGGAAGACCATAATTTTAGTCATTGATTTGGGAGTAACCACTGCATTAATGATTGTTCTTTATTTACAGTTGTTTAATTATGACATCATAACACATACATTTAAAAAGGAATCGAAATCTCAAGTTAAATATTAGATTTTTAGAAGTATTTTATTAGGAAATATTTAAAATATAAAATAGAATAAAGATTACCATGTGCCTATCCTCCAGCTTGATAAAACAGCACAGATATAACTAAAACTCACTTTCTAACCCTCCCTGATGGCATGTGCACTTCTCAGTGCTTTCACTCCCAGAAAAATTGTTTCTCTGAAACTGTTACCTTAGTGTTAGGGTTTGCTTTGGTTTTTGTTTTAGCATTTCTGTTTTTCATTTAGTTGTTCATCTTTGTTGTCCCCAGTCCTGGGTTGCGAATCTGGATTCTTGTGATGTACAGGGACTATGCCAACCAGAGATGGTGGCATTATCCACTAGGCCACCAGGGTGTGCCTTTTGTTACTTTTTTTTAATACTGATTTTGTAACCCTAATGATATTAAAGGAAAAATATTTTTATTCAATATATATTTCATTCCTAAATGTCTTATAATTTAGGACAAGTGTTTTGTAAGATAACACTTTTTTTGTAGTCTTCTATATTTACTAATTGGCAGTAAAACTCACTCATGAGATTTGATATCAGTTAATGGATGGCCATTATTTTATTTAGAATATTTACCAGATTATAGATTATTTGAAATGTAAATAACCAAAGTAGGAGGATTCAAACATGTAGATTATGTTCAAATTGACTGCCTTTTCTTAGATATGACAGTAATAAGCTACATAACAGCAATAATTAATACTCTTAATTTTCTGAAGTTGCTTAACACTTGTTACTATTATAATGATTATGCCATAGTTTGCTTTGCAATGCTGAATATTCTGTTTTGTCTTCATGATATTTGAATACATGTTTATTGTTATACTTGAAAGATAAGTAATTTTCTTTTTCATTTCTGTGCAGATGATCATCTGGTTGGAGAAGATGTTAGACAAAATAATTAGTATTTTCATCATATTTTTGTTAGTGATAGGAACCCTTCTTTTAGCTCTACTCCTGACTGCAAAGGTAGAGTATAACAATCACCATTACTATTAATAAAGTTTTAATTGTTAGCATTGTAGTATGGACAAGAAGCTACCAGAAGGAGGCATGGAAAATGTTACTTTGGTTATAAATATGTATTATAGTTAAAGTATTTATGATTTTTGTGTTGCTGGTTGCTCTGAATTTGCCTCATATGCGAGCGTGTGTGTATTTATGTGTATAAACGCATGTAATTTTATTTGTATAATTTTCATTGTTATTGCAATAAGTGACTTACAGAATAATGCAGACTCATATGTTCAGGTTCACCAAAAGTACACCACCACACCAAGCCCACCACCAAATTATCAAAAGTCTCCCCTATTGTCCATTGCACCCCACCACCCCTTGCTCCTACATCCCCATCTCCTTGCCTGTGCTAACCTCAGTTCTGTTGTCATTGTTCAAGGGTTGCTTTTTGTTTTGTTTCTTCTTTTCCTTTATATTTATATTGTATTGTTTACATATAAAGTGCAATAATTTTTGTATATTAATTTTGTGTAGTACCACTTTACTTATTAATTTTAGTAATTTTTGAGTGAAGTCTTAGGTTTTCTATGTATATTATCATGTCATCTGAAAATGGTGATAGTTTTACTTTTCCAATTTCGATTCCTTTTATTCCATTTTCTGGCCTAAGTGCTCTGTCTAAAATCTCCAGTATGATGTTAAATGGCAGTAATGAGACTGAACAGCCTTGTCTTATTCCTGATCTTAGAGGAAACACTTTCAGTTTTTCACCATTGAGTATGATGTTGTCTATAGTTTTATCATAAGTGATCTTTATTATGTTAAGGCATGTTCCTTTCCCAATTTTATCTGAAGTTGTTATCATAAATGGTGTTGACTTATGTCAAATGCTTTCTCAGCATCTATTGATATGATCACACAATTTTCTTTGCTTTTATTGATGTGGTATATTACATAAATAGATTTGCATATGTTGACCCATCCTTGCATCCTCAGGGTAGCATAGAGTATTTTTAACATACATTTTTATTTGATTATCAAAATGCTCAGAGGTAAATTTAGATAAAAAATTGAGATATTGAAGAATAAGTGTCTTCTTTGAATAGAGAAACTACGATTTTATCTTATGACTCCCAGTCTAGTTAATTCCTTGTTTACTAGATCAGAGTGTCTTGATTAGCTCTTCCTTATCTCATTGGTCTTTCTGCTAATTAATACCATAGGATCTTTTATTTCTTTATTTCTCACTTGCTAGTTCCTTTCATCTTACATTCCTTCCTCCCCCTTCTTTGTTTACACTGCTATAACAATATCAGAAATTGGGTGGCTTAAACAATAGACATTTATTTCTGATAGTTCTGGAGGTTAGAAGTTTGAGATCAAGGTACCAGCGCGGTTATGTTCTAGTAAATGTCCTCTTTCTGTTTTCTAAATGGCCATTTTTCTTTGTATCCTCACATGATGGAAAGATCATCTCTCCTGTGTCCGTTCTTAGAAGGCTATTAATCCCATGAAGGCTCCACTCTCATGATCTAAAGACTTCCCAAAGGCCCTACCTCTTTAATAAGCATCACAAATTGCAGGTTAGGATTTTAGCATGAATTTGGGGTGATATAAATATTCAGTCCAACCCCTTTCATCAGTGCAAATCATGAAGTGCAGCTCTGTTGTCGTATGTTTTCATTGACTTTCACTTTATTTTTTCTTTTTATATTGTATCTTAATTTTTATTTTATCTGAATTTCACAGAATTCCACATCCTGGATTTTGATACGTCATTTCCTAGGAATTGTGACTCTTACATTAAATCATGGTTATGAAAATAGTTCATGTAGTGCGTTTAGCGATATGGTAGTAATATTATCAGTAGATAATCTAATATGCATAAATGTCCTAAAGATTGCATAGTTTCCTGCTGTGTGAATCTCCACTTGGAAATCCTCAGTCGTTCTTAGCCTCAGTTTGCCCACAGTCTGTCTTACTTCTAAACAGCTGGTCTTCTCTTCTCTTCTCCCCTTCTCCCCCTCTCCCCTTCTCCCCTCCCTCCTTGCTCTGGGTCTCAAATCCAGGTTCTTGGGCTTTACATGGTCTCTGCCTCAGCTGCCTGAACAACAAAAGTATACATCCTTCCTTTCTCTTGTCTCCTTGTCCAGTGTATTGAAGTTTCTTAATGGCTCCATCTTACTAATATGTTTCGGTGGTAATAGGATGTCAGAGAGCAAGAATAAAGCAATATAAAATTATCTGTAAGACCATGTCAGTGCCTTTAAAAATGACTAGCTAGGCAATACTTTGAGGAGTTTGCTAATGAAAAACTGCTAGTGCATCTGGTAAAAACGTAATTTGTGACTTTCTTGTTTGGCGTTAGTATCCTGTCTAGTGTGGGTAGCAGTTTTTCCCATAGGAGGTGGTAGGCTTCATTTGAGGTTGGCAACAGGTTTGATTATAAGTAAGAGGAGGAGATGAACAAAAAAGCCACACATCTTAGGCTGATTGCAAAATTATGTATGTGTATGAGAGGGATCAAGAAGCCCCGTGACTGTTTTAAACCTATGGAAATTGTAAATTTGTTACGCGTTTGATTGCATTTCTCAACTGCCACAGAGTTGAGGCTGCAAAGGATAAAATTTTCTAATGTGATGTGCCTAAGCATTTATACCAAAATCATTTACTGACTTCGAAGCTGTGCAGGTTCAGGGAAAACCCTTAAGGAGATAGGATTTAAAAAAAAATAAAAACAAAAACTATGGAGTAGAAACATCAGTGACAGAGAAGACAGACTTTGCAGTTTTGGTACATGTTGGGTATTATATATGGAAACCAAGATAACAAAGAACAGAAGAAAAAGCAGAATTCAGAGTTGTTGCATTTTTCTATCCAGTTGTTAACCATATATTACTAGACATACAAAGACATGCAAAAGAAGGGTAACTAATGTTGTAGGGGTGGGAAGGAAGACAGTTAAAGAAGTGAACACTTAAGGGGCCCAGATGTTGAATTTAGCAGGCTAATGCTTTAAAGCAGCTGTTATAAATATGTTCACAGAATTAAGGGAAAGTACGCAAATAATGAGTAAACAATTGCGGACTCTCAACAGAAATGAAAACTACCAAACAGAAATCCCAGGGCTGAAAAGGAAAAAAAGGAAAAATTCACTGTGTAGACTCAGCTGCAGATTTGTGAGCCAGGGAGCATTGTGAATGCGGACAAAGATCCAGAGAAAGTATCCATTCACATATATGTGAACTAAATGTATTGATATATTTACATTGTGGCTGTGTATAAGGATTTGCATGTATCTATTTACAAAGTTTTTCCTTAAGTGAATTGTTGAGCTGCTTGAAGGTCAAGTGCTGTTAGTATGTTTTAATTCCCCGTAGTGTGTGTCATAGGACACATGGCAGCTGCTCTGTGCAAGTTTCTAAATGAATTAAAATTAAGCTTGTAATCATTTGACTCTAAAAGTGCTGTTTCAATAGTAATATAGAAAAATAAATATTAAATTGAATTTATTTTCTCTCATCTGTAATACAGGTGCATCAAGAAAGTGTACACATGATTGAAGTCACAAGCAATTTGATTAATGAAACGCTGGCAAATCACCCTGAGTGGGCAAAGTAAGAATATTGTTTTGACAAAAAAAATAGGGATGGATAACTTAAGCTCAGTATCCATTTGCATGAAATAATAATACATTGACATACTGAAAGAGGAAAGATTGGGTTTGCCAAAGCTTGCTTAATGTTGTCATTTTTACATAAGAATCTACCAAGGTGGTAGATGCCTGAAGGGGAAGAAGTGCTTTGAACTTGGGAGTGATTTATGGTAAATGACATCTTATATTTGAATTGAGATTTACAGTTCACAACATGTTTATGATTTACAAAGCACTGTCACCTACACTATGTGTGTGTTCCTAACAGCAACTTTTTGAGGTGGGATGAAGAGATTATCCTCATTTTCTAGAAGAGAAAAGAAGACCAAAGTTTAAGGAATTTGAGAAAACAATCCCCAGGAACAGAGTCAGCACTCATAACCAGAGTTTTTGATGAAGTAAAGGGAAATTTCCAAAATACACCATGTGGTTCTTCAAGTTTTTTTGTAATTCTTGGCATCTTTCCATTTTGCATCACTTTGGAGCAGACTCAGCAAATGATGGCTCAGGATCAAATCCAACCACCTGTTTTTATATATAAAGTTTTATTGGAAAATACCCACAGCCATTTGTCTGCATATTTATTGTCTGTTCTGAGACTGCAGGGGCAGACAGTTGAGTTGTTGTGACACACATGTTCCCCCAAAGCCTAAAATTTTTACTTTTTGTCCTTTATAGGGAAAAGGTGCCAACCCTGCCTTAGAGGATTTCTTTGTTTAATTTGGTTACTGTGAGAGGAATTTTATTGTCTTCATGGGGAATGTTCAGCAGAGCCATGCTTTTCCTCTAATTGAACTTGATGACAAATGACTTGTCCTTTTTTATTAGCCCCAGCAGTCTCTAAATTAGAACTCACTCCACTCTGCTAGTTTTAGGGTAGTGAGTTAAGATTTAATTTGATTTTCTCCTTTGACTCGTCCTTATTCCTTTATATAAAACTTAGGACACTTCTGAGAATAGGATTTGCTTAGGACATTACTTAATTTGGTTTGGAATTATACTTGAATATTCTTTCATCATCCCCTGTAGCTCAGGCTGCTAAGGTACAGGCTATAAAAGCCATGGATCTGGGTTTAAGACTCATGACTGGGAGGTGGGGTGACCAAAAGAAAAAAAAAAAGTCTTCCAAATAAACATCTATACATTTACCTCCTGTTACCCAGAACAGACTCAAAGTGCTATCTTTACTAATTCTTGTTAGTTTCAAACTGTGGTATATCCATACAGAGGAATAATACTTGGATTAAAATAAAAGTGGACAAAATGAATATAGGGACATTATAAATCTCAAAATAATTATGCTAAATGAAATAATTCAGGTGAAATAAGAGTTTATATAATGCTTCCATTTGTTAATTTTTTTAAAAAACTTTTTTTTTTTTTGGTTTTTTATTTAGTTGTTTCACACTGGTTGTTTCCCTCTGGACCCGGGACTTGATCCCAGGTGTGAGGCCCGCGCCCCTTCGGATGCAATTGATCTAACCACTACACTAGGCCTCACTGATGATGATTCCATTTATATAAAGTTTTAGAACATGCAAGCTATTTTATCATGTCATAAAGACCAGTGCTGGTTTGTGGGTGGAGTGGGCTCCGAGGGTGAGTATAAAGGGAGCAGGGACATAGGTGAGAGATATGTTCATTCTCTTCAAGAATATAGTAAGAGAAGTGGCACAATTAGATTTCATTCTAGAATTGGCTTTGTGTCTGACTGGAGAAAAGATGGAGGGGTACAAGACTTGAGAACCCTTTGGATCAATTAAAAGAGTAACCAGATGAGAGGTGACAAAACCCTAAATTCTTATCAGTTGTAGTAGCAGTGAACAGCATGGGCAGATGTGTAAGCTCTTAAGGTGGTTGCTTGGGTCATTAATTAGATGTAGTCTAAAGGAATCTAGCATGACTCATACATTTCTAGCTTTGGAAGTTAGTGAATACTGGTGGATTTGTCAGTATAGAATACAGGACAGCAGACTTATTAAAGAGAAAAGTTATTACTTTTTTGCTTGTTGAGTTTGAAGTGCCCATGGTAGGTGTAATCAGAGGCATCCAGTAGGCTGTCAATGTATAGGTATGAGTTCAGATGAAAGCCCTGGAATGAAGTTTAAAACTGGCAGCCTAAATATGTTCAGGGCTCCATTTCTCTGGTGGTCATTCTTCTGTGTAGGAAATAAGTCTAGAATCCGTCAGCGCTGATTTTGAATTATAATAGCATCTACATCTACGATGGTATTGAAGACTCACAATCTAGGGAGCACTCAATGAAAGAAGGTGTCAAAGATGGGTGTTCTGTTTTAAATTTTGAAATAATCATAGGTTCACAGGGAGTTACAAGAAACGGAAGAGAAATCTCAGACTCTTCGGTACCTCTTCTAGTCCTGTCATCTTGCATAACTGTGATAGGGTAAAAAACCAGAAGACCGACCTTGGCCTAATATACAGACCATCAGATTTCATTAATTTCACATGTACGCTTGTATGTTCGTGTGTTCTCTGCACATTTATCATATGCGTAGCTTTACGCAAGCTGTCAAGCTATGTATGCACTGTTTCTTTGCCCCAGCACCTGTCATGCCACCCCTTTAGAGCTACAACTCCCTTTTGCCACGTCCTCCAACATATCTCTCACTCTTGGCAACCAGTCTTCTGTTTTTTATATTTATAATACTGTTTTAAGAAACAAGAAATCAAATCATAACAGTGCAACCTTGGAAGACTGGCTTTTTCTCTCTTAGCACAGTTCTCGTGAAGTCTGTCAAAAATGTTGTATGTATCAATAGCTTGTTCTTTATTGCTTTTTATATTCCACGTAGGAAGGTTTTTAGAAGCTCTATAGACTTTGGTAATTCATGGAATATCTGATTCTTTTGCAGCAGGTTAGTGGAGATGGAAACATTGGTAGACAGTTTCCTGCAAATCTTACTGCTCAGTGGATTCCTGTCTTGAGATTGGCAGTTGACCTTGTGGGAAGTTCATGTGGATTCTGTTAGTGTGATTGAACAGATGTACATCCTTCCTATGTGGTACGTTTTTTGTATGTTCTGTATGGGTACCTTGACTGACTTTGGATAAATTAGAAAGACTTACGGTAGGCTTATCCTAACAGCTTCACAGCAAAGGAAGTTGAAGTCAGAGCACATCTTTATTCTCGTCTTGGACAGTTCTGTCAGACGTAGAGCCTGCTTTCTGCTTTCCATGGACTAGTCTCAAACCTGCTCATACTCAGGACCCTTAAAAGGGAATGACAACTGATATGATATGAAAGTCATTTAGCCCTGCCTTCCTGGGGAGGGACTTAATTAGTAGGCTAAGCTAAGTTTTTTTGTTTTTTTATTTATTCATTTTTTTATTGTAGTAATTATTCTGTGCATTAAAATAATTTCCTGTGTATAGGTTCCCTGTTTCTTATATATATATTTCAGCACACCAATAAGCTAAGTTTTTAATTGCGGTTCTTTTCTTTGCATTGTCAGAGATTAACCTTACCCAGAAGGATGGGGTGAGGCCAGTAAAAACGTGGTGTATCTTGAGGATCCCTCATAACTGAGGGTTGGAGAGTTGGCGATTGGCTGAGAAAGTGAAATTCTGAGGAAGGACCTCGGTGTAGAGTCTCTGGTTGATAGAAGGCCAGGGCACATGCTGGTTCATTCTGGCCGAGGTTGCTCAGGTATTTCTCCTGTGTCTTAGAGGATGCTCATTGTCAGGAGATCTGGATGAGCCGGTGCCTTTGACTTGGCCTCAGGACGGCTCCTCTTCTCTGTTGCTCTTAGGGTGCCTGTATGCTGGTGAAGTTTTCAGGCAGCCAGTGTGATGTTTTTCAGGCCTGATAAACATTTGTCAGTCATTAAGGATCTACCCAGATGCCTTGTGAAGACTCATGTTTTTGAGACTAAGTACTAAAATATTGTTACTTTTTATAACACTACAGCATGTGATTTTTCCCCGTAAAAATGTAGTAACATATATTCAAACCATTGATAAATCTATAAGTAATAGAATAATTTAAAAACTGTGTAGCTTCCTGTGTATATCATTATACTGTAAGATGATTACATTCGTGATCTCTAAACTTTAATCTTGATGAGAGATGTTTGAACTGAGAATTTGTGAAAGGCCTCACAAATATTTTAAGTTTATTTGGTGTATGGGATAAACTGGGCAAAATAAAAGACTTAAACCATTACTGATTTGGTTTTTTTAACTTACCTTAATTTCTTTTCTATAGTTAAAGACCATCACTTTCCGAGGCATCATTACCTCCATGGTTCACAGTGGCAGTTGTCTCTGTCTCTGTCTCTCCCTCTCTCTCCTCCCCTCTCTCTCCCTCCTCTCTCCCCCTCTCTCTCCCTCCTCTCTCTCCCCCTCTCTCTCTCCCTCCTCTCTCTCTCCCTCCTCTCTCTCCCTCTCTCTCTCTCTCTCTCTCTCTCTCTCTCTCTCTCTCCCTCTCTCTCTCCTCTCTCTCCTCCTGAGCCACAAGGATGCACCGCTGGTTGCCTTTCTCTTTATGATCATTCTACACACACGTGTATACACACACACACACACACACATATATATATGTCATCACTTCTGATTTACTGTATAAATTAAAAGTACAAAAGGTTCTTGTGAGTCACTGAGGAATTATGTATTTGACCAGACTCACTGTTGGACTTTTTCCTATATGTCGGCTTTTGTATTATATTTTGTGCCATATTTGGGCCTCGGAAGTGATCTACTTGACCAGTTGTCTTGGCCCTTTGACATCACTGTTGAATAGTTGAAATCAGAACTGTAAACTTTGTGAATGTCAGCAGCTCTGATTACAACATTGTGAGGAACAGTGAAGAGAATATTTGAAAATACTTTTTCCTTAGGAGAATGTAGGCATATGTAGTGTATTATTGATTAAGACAAGTGTGCAATTTGCTGAGTTAGCGAAAAATCAAGGAGGCCGCCTCTCACTGGACAAGGAGTAAGGTTTGTACTTTAGAGTTCCCTGTACAGCTGGGAATCTGCTCAGGAGTGCTCACATCTTAAAGGAAAGAATTTTTAATGGGTAAAAATAAAAACTGATATATTTTCCTAATGTTCTTGTTTTCTTCCTCAATTCTTCACTTCCTTAGATCACTCATTCTCAAACTCTAGCATGCATTGTAATCATCTGCAGGACCTATTAAGATACAGATAGCTAGGCCCAAGCATAGAGATTTTTCCAGTAGGTCTGGGTTCGGGCCCAAGAACTGTATGTTTAACAAGGTTTTAAGCAGTTTTGATACTGCTAGTTCTTGAACTGTACTTTGAGAATCACTGTCTTAAATGGTGAGTCATCCAGTGTCTCAGAACCACTTCTACTGGTGCTAAATGAGAAGATGACAGAAATGAGGCAGAGCAGAATGAAAAGAAGTTGTAAGAAAAGTGGGTCTAAAAGTTAAAGAAAGCTTGAAGGGAAATTCCGAATGTTAGAATTGGACCAGTTAGGCCTGAAAGTTAAGAATTCCTGCCTGTGATTCATTTGTATCTGTGTGTGATGACTGATCAACAATTTATCATTTACTGATTGTTTAAATGTCCCGAGTTCCAAGAGTTATTGGTGTAGTACACTAAAAGTGTACTTGTTTTTGATTTTTTCTGTCTTTTAAATCAGTTGGCTTCCGGAGGCTCAAGTGGTCCAGAGCGCCCTCAATTCCGCTGCTAACAACGTGTACCAGTATGGACGAGAGTGGATAACTCACAAGGTAAGGGAAGAGCCCTCTTGGGCTTTCTCTCTGCCATCTTCATTGGTAGGGACTTCCTGCTTTGAAAAATACGTAAAGATTCTGTCCAGAACAATTTCTGTTTTTGAAATAGGACTGAATTTACAAGTCAACAAACAACATGCGATGTCATGAAACCTGGGTGATCCAGTCGAATAGTGCTGTTAGCCGGACAGTCTGTGCTATGTCCTTTGCTTCTTGTTGAAGGTGATCTGACTTATTATTTCTGCATTAAGATAGAATGCGACTGCGCAGAAAAAGTGTTAGTGCACATTTTATCATCTACTTGACAAATGGTACTCTTAGTCTTATTTAGTCTTTCCAGGAAACCTGTGGGAATCTGAATTATTTTGCCCACTTTACAAATGAGGAAATAGACTCAGCAGGACTAAGTAAATTCCCAGTGATCATGTAGTAAATTCCAGAGCCTGTTTTCAAATTGCTGACCTATTTTAAATGTATTGCTCTGTCTATAGTATGCTGATATGCTAGAAATATGTGCCCAGACCTGTGTTAGGTGCTTTAATGTGACACTTGGAATAAATCTTGAGGAGATGATAAGATTTAGATGAATAAAGGGAAGAGTGTATTTTAAAAGGGGTCAACCAAGCTGTAGATAGAGGAACATGCCTAATGAGATGCACCTGATGAAGTTTTGTGGCGGAAAATGAAACAGAGGAAAAAGTACAGTTATCACAGTCAGGGATCAGAATCCATTATAGTGATTTGGAACATCCTTTTTTTTCCCTCCTAGTATTGCCTGTGGGAGCAAAGACAATTTGAAGTTTTAATATAATGAAGTAATTAGAATTAATATCATCTAGAGATTGTTAAGATTTGCTGCAGTCATATGTGTGTTTAGAAAGAAAAAGTACCATTATGTGATTCCTTGTTTAAAATTCAGAAACATCTCAAATCATGGAAATTACACTGCACGTATATGTATAAATCTGTTAACCTCAGGATGGAATTGTGGTCAAGTTAAAAGTTAAGAGAAAGATAAGTGTTACTGATTTTCTTGGGCTTATTTCAGATAACCTAATTGTCACATCAAAGTCTTTAAGAATTATTTAGGAATAAATAAAAGATAAAAATATGTACATAGGTCTCAGAATTATCATAGGAGGTAGGTACAGATAATGTAGGAGATATTTAGACTTCTAGAAGTGTGTTGGCCGACTTACTTTGTTGAAAATCTAATATTTAATTCTTGATTTATTTGTTTGGTAGATATGTTTATTCTGGACTTCTTAGCCTATTTGGGGAAAAGATAAAGGCAATTTGGATAGCTGGAGAATTGTGCCTTAATTTTAGAAGTAAATTTCAAGTTACTTAGAGAAAAGAGAGATTGGAAACCTTTTGCTTAAGATTCTAAAAGGAAACATAGTCAAAGAGAGATGCGTATTGCTAACAAAAATTGTAAAATATTTGTGATCCTGATTTAGAAGACATGAGGGTAATATCTAAAAGCAACCATTAAATGTCCACCAATTGATGGTTTTAAAAAGTATGGTATATCTACATAGTGGAATATTGTTTGGCCATAAAGAGTAAAGACCTGATGTATATTTCAACAGAGATAAGCCTTGAAAATATTATGTTAAGTAGAAGAAGCAGTGATAAAAGACAATATATGTGTGATTCCATTTGTATGAACTGCCCAGAAGAGACATATCTATAGTGATAGAAAGTAGAGTATTGGTGTCCAGGGATAGGGAGGAATGGGGAGAAACGGGAGAGTAATTGCTAGTACTATGAAGTTTCCTTTTGAGTGATGATAATATTTTAAAATTGATTGCAGTCATGGTAGAATAATTCTGAATATACTAGAAAAAACGTTGACTTGTACACTTAAATAGGTAAGCTTAGAAGTTGTATGAATTGCATCGCAATCAATTTTGTTTGTTTTATAAAGCATTAAGGGCATGCTCTTGTGTCTCAGGCACTTGAGAAGGCTGGGGTATGGACTACGTTAAGTCCAAGGACCTGGGGCCAAGGGGTATGTGTGAAAAAAACAACAAAAATGCTTCTTCCTCTTCTTTGCACCCTTCCACCCTTTCAACCCACCTCTTTCCCTCCCTTTCTCTCAAAAAAAAAAAAAAAGCAGCCATTGAAATTGCAGAGGTAGCTTTCTGGTAATTCAGATCTTTTCTTTCTTTCTTTCTTTCTTTTTTTTTTTTTTAAGAAAAGGTACAGGCAGGAATGAAGGTGAGCAGGTAGGCAGAAAGAGAGGAAGAAGAAGCATTTTTATTTATTTGTTTATCTTAGTAGTTCTCCCTGTCCCTGGATCTCAAACCCAGATCCTTAGGATGTATGCAGATTGCGCCACGGCAGCTAATCAGCTAGGTCAGCGGGGCGCACTGGTAATTCATATCTTATTTATCTAAGGGTCATGTAAGAATTGGACTGTAATAACCAAAATCTAGAAAAGGCCAAAACTAGGGGGAAAATGCTCAGAAAAGGGAGTTTTTAGTGTGTGCTTAGATATAAACAGAGCCCTAACCTGCTTTATCGGCCTTATCACTTATATCCTCAGGAACTGAGTTCTACCCAGCTCTACCAATTTGCTATTTTTTTTAACATCCATTTTGCTTTTTCACCCAACAACCTTACTTGAGATGTCCTTTACGTTTGATATGCTCTTTCTAAAATTCATACCTGGAGATGTTGCCTGGAGACAGCCAGAGAATAAATAAGAGTTTCTTCTGTCCTTTCTCCCATGACTGCAGTGAAGAGAGTGGCTGTCTGCAAACATGCTGGGCGCTGTCCTGAGGTTGGGGAAAGCAGTAGGCAGAAAGACCTACCTCCTCGTCAGGCTTTCCCTTAAACAAAGGAAACAACTGAATGTCTCTGGCATCTATGACAAATGTAGCTGAGATTTCAAGCAAGATGAGTCTAAGACTTGCCCCCTGAGTTATCTCCATTTTACAGATGAGGTTATTACCTTAAGTTACAACTCTGAAATGGCATTTTGAATGCTCCGAATGCTTCCTTGTCTTTCATCTACAAAGAGCACGCCTTACACCCCCAATAGTAGATATGCTTTAGTAATTCTTCTAGTAACAGTGGCGCCCCATTAGACTGTATTCTCTGCTTTAGTCTTCCTTGCAACTTGCAGTGAGCATTGTAACAGTTCTGAGTCTGTGATGTTCCACTGTGCTGGATGGCAACACAGTTCTGAAGAGTGTTTTGTAACATGAGGCAGCATTATGTCAGATCCTCCTTTAATAGCGGTGGCATTTAGAGTTGTTACTGCTGTAGTGGGAGTGAGACTGCTTGGGCAGATGCCTGTTTGAAACGGTGCTTTCTTGCGTAAAGGCTGCTGTGCAGACAGCCTGTGCACACTGGAGTCTGGCTGCAAGCATTCTGGCCTCTTCTTTAAAGGGCAGTCTCAGAAGCTGGAAGGAGAATCGCAGAGTTGGTAGCAGCAAGTCTGAGTTGGACAGTCTAGCAGGAGACAAATTTGAAGTAACTGGAGGAAATTAATAGTGGTTTGTAATTATTGCTCTTAGGTATTCTTTTTTTTTTTTCATAGATTGTATAAGCTGTAGTAGAAAGAGCACTAGAGAACTTTTAGTATTGACTGCCATTTGACTGCATGATCTTGGGCCTATCATAGATCTTTTCTAGATCTATTTTCTCACCTTAAAACAACGAAGGTGATAACAAAACCTTTTCCTAACTGGTGATGATCACTTAATCTAGGTGAAAAGCCTTTGGTAAATTGTGAAATGCGATGCAAAGATAAATGGCTTTTATTATACCTTCTACTTTGTTTTGTTTCAGAATGAATCAAATAAATATAAAGCAAAACACTACGCAGATATATTTGCATCCAGTTTGTCTGAAAACTGGTTTGTGTTTAAGGCAACCTCAAGCGGGCAAAAGATATGGATGTGCCACAAAAGATATGCACATTTTAAACTAACATAGAAAAATGGTTGTCGCTAAAGAAGAAAAATATAAATAATAGGTTACTATTTCATACCTATTAAATCATCTAAACTTTGATCAGTTCCCTGGGGGGAAGCAACCAATGTGTCTGCCTACTTGCCGTCATTCCTGCCTGTGCCGTCCCTTTGGAAAAATAGAATAGGAGTAGAGAAAAGGGAGAAATGAAAAGACAAGAAAGGCAAGGAAATTTACTGGTGCTATTGAAGAGTAGAGTTTTAAGTACATGCTACTAGAGGCAGTTAAATAGTCTGGAGCATTTCAGTTTGATTTGGAGCAAATGTAAAGACCCAGCATGAATTAATATTACCGGTTTGTTGCCTAAAATATTAAACCAAATTTTATCTGTATTCCTTCCAGCTTCATAAAATTCTTGGAGATAAGGTGAACAATACGGCTGTAATTGAAAAACAGGTATTAGAACTTTGGGACAGACTGTATCACTCTTGGTTTGTAAAGGTAAGGTTATTTCAGCTAAGCATTTTAGCTGTAACTAATTAAGTTCTCATATTTTATAACTCATCAACTAGATAGGATCATATTAACACTGGGATTTCATTTATTGAAAATTTTAAGCTTTCAGGTCTTAAAACTCAGGTCACTCGAGGGCACCTTGAGTTGATGGTTAATCTCTATGGCAGAACCTGGCATCCCCTCCCTCTAGTGCATCAGTAGTCCATCTTCTGTTCATTATCATCAGCAACCTCCTGTCTTTCAGGTTAGAGCTATGCTATGGAACTGTAATGCAAGCCATATATGTAATGCTAATTTTTCTAGTGGCTACAATGAAAAGTAAAAAGTAAACAGGTGAAATTAATTTTAATGTTATGGTTTTCTTAACCTGGTATACCCAATTTATTATCATTTAATATGTAATAAAAATGAGTTATTACATGTATCTGCTTGTGTGTGTACATATATACATATATCTCCCATACTAAGTCTTTGAAGTCTGGTGAGTATTTCACATTAATAACACATGTCAATTTTTGGAGTAACTGCATTTTAAGTGTCAGTGTCCACATGTATTTAGTGGCTACTATTTTGGACTCTGCAGCTCTAGACATTAAGAAATTTTCTCTTTGAGGAAATGAACACTGATTCAACAGTTTAGAGAACTTTAAATCATCCTTGTATCCTGTTTGTGCTGTTGCATTTTTTACTTTAAGATTTGTAATAGAAAATTATATCATGTTCACTAAATATAAAATTGATGGTTTTGGAAATGGCTGGTGGTGCCAAGCCATGCTGTACACCCCAGGAGCTGTACTGTGATAGATTCTTGTCCAGTGGAGACGGAGGCAGAGTTGGGGAGTCAGTGGTGATTTTCCTGGGGTTGCTATAAGGAGAAAAGGAACACACAGAAATCCCTTTATTGGGCCTGGAGGGAAGGAGGGCTCAATTTTCAACTTGACACTGTTGCTTAGAGATGTTTTTGAGATTGTATTCTTGCCTTGGGATGAGTGGAGGGAATAGTGTAAGTTTCTGTGGGTTTCACAGACTGGGGAATCCCTAGGGAGAGTGTCATATATTTGATCCCTTCTACTGAAGGACCTGGCTGCTTGGAATAGTGGTATCTGTTTCCTCTGCTAATTCTAAGGCTTCTCCTTACAAAAAAGTTGATTTATTGTCTTTCATCCTTGTGCTTCATTTTATGGTCCAGGGAGGCCAATGTTTTTGAAAACATAGGTGTGTAAGTGTTTAAGTATATACCACTTACTCTCTTTTCCGGGCCTCTAGTCCGTCTGTGCTGCTTAGTGAGGATTGATGTCACTCTACTATGAGCAAAACCATGCCAGATATTACCTCTCTTTCTGAACTTTAACCTCCACGCAATATTTATGTACATCACTTTTGAATTGAGTTATCCTGCATTTCTGCCAGTGTAATTCTCTTCCTCGTAGGTAGACGACTGAGACTCTCCACCCCCATTCTTGTTTCTTTTCATATTCTCCTCCCTGCTCTCTTCATGGAAGATTCATTTGGGAAATGAAGAAAGGAGGAATAAAGCTTAAAAAACAGAGGGGCTAAAAAGCAAAACAAAAACAAACAACACTAATTTTTTTTAAAGCATTTTATTTATATTTAGTTATTCACACTGTTGTCTCTCTGCAGACTCAGGACTTGAGCCCAGGGGTATGTGGCCTGTGCCTTTTGCAGGTGATTGATCCAACCACTGCTCCACCTGGGCTTGCCTCCCTCCCCCCACCATTTGTTTTTAAAGATGGAATTAAATCCTGTGTTTGTGTACAGTTGTATATATTGAGGAATAAAATGTGTTAACAAATATATTTAGGAAGGAAGTGCTTGAGCGAGGCTGAGACCTGGTGGCTAGAATGTAAACAGAAAAAGATATTTTAGGTCATTTGGTGAAATTCTTCACTTCTTAAATGCAGCCAGTTTTTCGCCTTTGCCTGTTTACTAAAGTGCTCAAGTGGAACTAAAACAAAGCAGGTTATTTGCTCTTTCTGTTCTTTAGGTTAAGATGGAGATTTCATGTCTGAACTGTTTTATTCCATAGAATGTGACGCACTCTGGAAGGCATAAAGGACACAAGATGCATATAAATCGTCAGAATAGCTGGCTGGGGGACATTCTGGACTGGCAGGACATTGTCTCCTTCGTTCACGAAAACATAGAGACATTTCTTTCGGTAAGAAATAGTAATTATTATTAACTGGACTTAGAAATAAAAATAGGCCCCAGTTCCTAGTTTTCTTGATATATCTAGAGGCCTTTAGTTAAGTTACTCATTTGTAATGCCCCAACATTTACAATTTCGAAACTTTATGCACTAGAACGATGTCTGAAAGCTGTAGGCCTCAGGTATTGCTGCCCACGTTCCTCCTTAGTGGTTGAAACATGACTGAGAGAGGCTGTCAGGAAGCACGGGAGCGGTGCTGTGACTCAGATTCTCAGTGAGAGGCTCATCCCTGTAGGCTAAACCAGCGGGTCCCCAGGTGGCTCACTCCAGAGGAAGCTGCCATCCTCGTCGGCAGAGGGTTTGGGATCTGGAAATATGGGTCTAATTAAAATAAAGAGACTGGTGTTCAAGGCTTAGCTTCTTTATCTTCCCATAAACCTTCTCCTGTGTACATCTACCTCTGCCTTGCTTTCCAAAGGAGAGAAGGCAGCAAGACCCAGCTTGCAGCATTGATAAGTTTTAACAGCCACTCTTCACTCCATAGTTTACTTTGAGATGTCTTTTCACGAGGTGAGAGGGATTTTCTCCTGAATAAACATGTGACTTTTACAAAGTTAACAAAAGTTGAGGTTTGCCATGCTAGATTTTTAAAATTTGATTTTCCTCAAAATAATAGAGGACCATGGTCAAAAAGACAAAAGTGCTGTCAGCTCTTTTAACTTTCTCCAAGTATTTACCTTTAGATTGATAAAATAATGTTTATGCTGCCCTTTCTGGGTTTTATGATGATTTATATATTATCTCTTGGTTCCCAATATGGAAGGTGAAGATAAAGAGTGACTTTTTCACAAATCTTTTCATACTTTCTTACACCTCCTTTAATAGCTCCTTTACTTCTTACCACCATCTCTGCACTGACATTTCCCCTTCCTCTTATTCACCTAATAAGCAATAACAGCTTGGAGTTAAATGTAGAAATTCATGTCCTTTAGTTCTGAAAGTTACAAGATTTTTGTTTTTGATAATCCCTAACTTCCGTTTTCTCTATTCTGGTGGCTCTCAAACTTTTTAGTCTAAAAATTCCACAGGACTTTTGTTTATATTTATTGATATATACTGCGTTTGCAGTTAAGTTTGAGAACTTTAAAAATATGAATCAATTTGCTAAAAAACATTATATATTAACATAAAGAACATGTTTCTGTGTCTGGAAAACAGCCATTTTCCAAAACAAAGAATGATTTAGTGAGAATGACTTTCTTTTATATTTTTGCAATTTTGTTTTGTTTTGTTTTATTTTAAAGGAAAGATGTAGGCAGGATGAGAAGCGAGCAGGCAAGCCAGCAAGAAGACAGAGGAGAAAGAAGCATTTTGTTTTTATTTTAGTTGTTCATCTTGGTTGTTCTCCCTGCCCTGGGACATGACCCCAGGTCCTTGGGATGTATGTAGACTGCACTCAGCTGGAGATAGACGACCTAACTACTACTCTACCAGGGCTTACCTTGCAGTCTTTCAAATGTTTGGGTTCTCATATCTGCTTCATGTTCAGTCTATTGGAATACATTTATTTAAAGTATATGCAGAAAATGCAACCTCCGACTGATAATAATTGGGAAAGAGGAGGCTTTTCAGATTATTGTGACTATTTTTTCTTTGATACTACGCCAGAACTCAATAAATGGTATGTCTTAAAGTTTAATTGCAGTATGGAATTTGAAATTATGTCAATGAACTTTTCATATTCTTTTATTAAAGTCCACTGATCTTTCTTGGTTAGGAGTGAAGCTTCTTCCCCGTGATGCACTGGTCATTTGGCATGTGAATTCACTGATCTGTTGTGCATCTCTAAATGCTGATACCTTTATGCAATAAAAGAGTCATGTTGTTTAATTTCACCACCAATCTTACAGAAAAAAATTTCAGGAAACTGTAAAGTTAAACCTAGATCGAGTGTGTGTGTATGTGTGTGTATTTGTCATCATACCCGTAATACCTAATAGCTCTTAATTATATTTTGAATCTTGCTTCTTAATCGCTTTGGGTACACAGAAAGGTTACTTGATTATTGTAGGAGATTTAGTCTAGTCTATAATTAATATATCACTTTATTTCTTAGGAAATACACTGTGGTAATTCATATCATTGTGACCCAGAAACTGTTTACAAAACCTTTTTTTTGGTAAACATTTCAAAATGAATGAAGCCTCCAAAAGAATGCTTCTCAGAATCACAAGTAAGGACATTGTTGATTTGTTTTTTGGAATCAGTGGCATTATTCATTCATTTTTTTGTCTCACAAGGTCAAACAGTCAGTTATGCATATTTTTGTAGACATTGTGAAGCACTTTCAAGATTTTATGTAAGGAGTTTTTGTAAATGAAATTACTCTGCCTAAAGTTCTCTTAGGCAGACTGAGCTGAAATTTGCAAGAAATGCCTAGGACAACAAAATAGGCCTTTATAATGATACATTTGACGTAGGAAGGGAATGGATAGGATAGCCCTTTCATAGAACAGATGGTATAACTTGACAAAAAACAGACTTGCTGTTTTGGAAAGGACACCAAAATAAAATCAGATGTTATGAGTTCTGGGCCCAGCGCTAGTTCCACTTATTAACTTGATGCCTTTGGGCAAGTTTTTAAAAAAAATCTCTGAGCTTTAGTTTATCTATCAAGTAGAGACGGTACCCTCCGTATTGTTCCCCTCTCAGCTTCCTGTGAGGCTTATGAGAGCATTTTGAAAATTACAGTGGAAGATGTTTTTCTGATTATTTTTCTTTCAATTTTTTTATTAAGAGATAGGATAGTTCTCTTGAGATTAAAATAGACATTATCAGGGGGAATTTAAGTTCGTGGAACATGTAGGTATGCAGTAGCTCTTGAACCATCTCCCTTAAGTAATGTTCAGCATTTACTGGTCGCCTTCATTTCACTCTGTTCTCAGTAGACCCACATCAGTAAGTCTTATGTAAGGGTCCTCATCTGAGGAAACATCTTCAGCTCAGAGCTCTGCTCTTAAGCCTATCTTTCATTTCTCTTATTTTGCTTTTAGTGAAGTCATTGAAATGATACTTTTAGATTTGAATTTAATTTACTTTTAGTTGAATTTAAGTTGGAGATGTCAGGGTAAGGGATGTGTAATAAGACAAATGCTAGAATTTCACGACCTGCATGTGTGATCCTGCTTGCTAACTGTAACCACAAGTTGCCTTTTGGCATTTTTACATCCTATAGGTATTTTTTCTGTAATTAGCATTTTTATCTGCTTTTTTACACTGTAGAGCATAAATTATTTTTCTGTTATCAGTAGAGATGTTCTTAGTGGTCACCTAGTATTATTTGGGGTACATTCCTACTAATTTTTCTTAACTAGCTTCTTGACTTGTCAACATTCAGATGTTTTTAGATGATTTTTTTTCTCATTTAAAATAATCGTTCTTGTTTCTTTAGCTTCTTGTACTAACACACTATCACATACTAGATAACTGTTGAAACTTCTTTCCTGATCATCAGCTCTGATATTTAGCATTTCTTCCTTGTCAGATCTTAGAGTCTCTCTGGATTGTCATGAGCCGGAACGTGAGCCTGCTCTTCACCACTGTCACTACGCTGCTGACCATCCTCTTCTACAGCGGGACTGCCCTTCTCAATTTTGTGCTGTCTCTGGTACGTACATGGAGATGAGGCCATATCACATTTCCTTCCGCTGTAACGCTGACTCTTGGTTCCATTTGTGTTTCCTCCGGTAGCTTCCAAATGTGAGTTTTTAGGAGCCACTATCCTTTGTTTTGCAGATAATTTTCCTGACCACACTGTTTTATCTATTAAGTTCCAGTGATGAGCACTACAAGCCAGTGAAGTGGGTGATAAGCCTGACACCACTCTCTCAGCCAGGTCCTTCGTCTAATATTATTGGCCAGTCTGTGGAAGAAGCTATCAGGTAGGGAAACAATTTGCACTGTTCTTATTTTCCTCAGAAACTGCTTTTCATCCGTTTGAGCTTCCTGGTAACACTAAGCAATAAACTAGTGATGGGGACTGGTAATTTCAATATTTTTTAAATCTCCTTTTGCGAGGATGACCTGTACATGCAACTGTTGATAAGAAAAAAATGCAAAGCAGTTGTAATAACTTCACTCTCCAGCCTTTGATTTTCCAAAGACTTAATGGCCTGTCCTCATTGGCTTCTCATCCTTAGGCTCTTGCTCTGATTCCTTGTCAAGGCACTAGCTCAGGAAAACCCCTCCTGCACCCACATATAGCCCACCTTGTCTCAGAACCCTCCTCCTCTCTTCAGTAGTCTGGCTTCGCTTAAGGAAGAGAGAGGGTAACTGCTGTTTTTCCTTCTCCCTCCGCAGCAGGGCTGTGCTCTTGCAGGGGGAGGGTTGGACACTGGAGGCGCAGAGTTTCGTTATCTTCAAGTCTTCGGTTCGCTCTGCATTACAGGTTCTTCCAGGTCCCATGCATCTGAAGGTCTGGTTTCTGAAGATGGTTCTCCAGCTTTCATTCTCCATGCACTTTCCAGCTCACTGGCTCCTGGTCCCCTTTGTGTTGATGCTCTTCATGGTTTTGGGTAGGAGGAGGCATTGTGCACTGGAGAGCTTTCACTGCACTCCTCCAGCCCTTTTCCCTGGTTGCTTTTAACTCATCAGACTAGAAAACGTTTTTGTTTCTTGTGAATTGCGACTCAAATCCTTATGTTGTCCATTAGAGCTCCTTTCTTCTAATACGTTATTAGCCCGCTGGAGGTCAGCTTCTCTTGAATAGTGAAGCTTCTATTTTATTTCTGTTTTCACATACTTTTAAAAATACCAGTGCTTGGAACTGGTTTCCCACAGAAATCTTCCTTTGATTTAGTAAGCTGGTCTGATTGATCTTGGTTTACTTTTTCATTGTATTCCTCTAACAGTTGGTGAGACCACTTTGATCTTTGGAAAACCCTCAGTTGCAGTCAAGCAGCTTGTGAGCTCCTACAATAGTCTCTTTGGAAACTCTTGTTTTTTTCCTCTTTTTCTTTTCAATATCTTGCTTCCTTGATTGGACATCAGTGAGATTTTTAAATATTCTCTTATCTCCTGTGGTACCCTCAGGTCTCCATTAGGGTCATCCATGTAAAGATTCCAGGTTTGAAGTATATTATCTAAAGTAGCAACTTATAAGGCAAAACTCACTTCAGGAGGACATTTACTGGGTTTAATGTCCCTTCTAAATCTATGTGACTTGGTTTTCATCCTTACTGAGTAAATGAATACGAAAATGATGAAAATTAGTAGATTTACATTAATTTATCTAAGTGACATACATCTATCTGAATCAAGAAAGTTTATGCAAATGCTCTACCAAGAAGGGAAAGTAACCTCCTTTCTTCCCAACAGGATAAAGCTATTGAACCAGTCACAGTAGGCTAAGCAATCTTGCTGAGCCCAGCTGCATGAAATCCTACTTTGTTCATGAAGAACCTTAGGAAAGATAATACTTCATTTTCCTCAAGTCATCTTTATTAGCATAACACTGGCTCTTATTCTCACAAAAGCTTTTCTATTTGCAAATCACACTTCTTGCATTTTCACTTAACTTCCTTATAGCTGTCCTCTAAATGTCTGCCACTGAATCACCGTTGTGTCATACCAAATGTGCCTCCTCTTGTTTGAAGCTTCGTGTTTTAATATTCTGTTTGCTGGTAATTGGTAAGCAGAACTGTGACTGCACCGAGACCTGGCTAACACACTTCTGATACTCTTGTGGGAGAAGATGGCAAATTAAATTGTTGGCGCTGTTAAGACTATTCACATGAATGCGAGTCTGGCAGCTGAAAATTCAGATGTTTAGTTCCAGGGGATATTTGAAATTAGAAGAAAGCTGTCATTTATAGAAATATGAGGAAATAGAGGTGTTTTTTATAAATTAGTTTTGTTTTATCTTCTTGGGATTGCACATACTTACTATGCATTAAAATAATAGCCCACGTCTTGATTCCAAAGTATAATGGAACAAAAAATTCCTTTTGAATCATCTTATTAATGTAGAAAAAATGTGAATAGCTCTCAGTACCAGAACTATAATTCTAATGGTTTTTAAAACTGATAATTTGCAAATCTGAAATATATGGTGTATAGAGCTACACTAACATGGCTATGACCTGCACCATTTTTCTAACCAAAACTACTTCAGATTATCTAAATTAAAGATTATAATTCAAGATAACTTTTACCAGTCGAAGTCCTTTTTTTTCTCTCTTTACTGGGTCAAATTCAAGACAAATCAAAATATACAGGTTTTCATATATTCCTCTAAAGAACCATTTATATATATATATCTATATCTATAAATAGATATATATAAGATAGCAGTGAGTTCAAGTTCTAAGAATGCTTGTCAAATTTTTCATTCTATAGGGTTCAGGATAGAGTATGTTTCTTCATGGAGAAAGATTTTAAGAGAAAAAATACTATACAAATGTTCATGAAAACCTTATAATGTCTGAGAGTGCATTTTACTCTGCAAATTGTCAGTGATGCCAGATTTTTATATAATTCAATCATTAGTCACCATCACTGTTGCAGTTAAGTCAATATCATTAAACGCATTTATATATTTTTCCATTATTAATGAGTTAAAGTGGAATTGAAATTGAGAGTTAACTGCATGACCAGACAATGAAAAAGTGCCTTTGTTCTTCAAGCTTTGCCTTTTGAAATATGTGGCTATGTTATAATCACTGTCTCATTGAAGGTTTGAACTTTAAGTATGATTCTCAGTAAGTATTCTTTTGAATTGAATACAGTGGGTTGTCCTTTCCTGAATTTTAAAGCTAGTGGCATGCACCCCTCTCCCCAAACATTTTCCTCCCCTTAGAGCATGTTGTGTCTCGAATGTTTGCATCGCACCCTCTTCCCTGATGCTCCCATTCTGCTTGCTCTGGTGGAGATATTGCACATTACTAAGTTGCATGTTGTCACGGCCTCAGTGCAATTTAGTGTGTGTGATATTTTCACATGAGTGCATGCACACGGGTATGGCTCTTGCTTGTGGAATTACAACTGTTTGTTGCCAGTGGGTGGAGTCCTGCTGATGAAGTAGATGGAAGAATGTATGTACCATTTGGAAAATGAACATGCTTCCCACATCTGCCCCCCCAGTCTTGGAGAATTAAAGTACTTGGGTTAAAAAAATCTTTAAATGTAAGACATTTAGTAAATTAGTAATGCCATTTTTGACTTCTTTCATCAGAAGAAATTTCATGGATTTCAGTTTATAAACAGTATTTGTTTAAATTAAAATTTGTAAGGAAGAGTTTTAAGAAAATGTATATTTAATTGAGGAGGTACCGCAATGAACACTAGACTAGAGAGGCAGAATCACTAATGTGTATTTGGGGAAATCAGAGTTTCAGGATTTAGAATTTAGCATCCTAGACTAGAATTAGAATTCAAAATTAGAATTTTTAAATAATAATCAAGTCAGTATATACACTGCTCTTTTAATGGAGTTGATTAAAGGTCGATCTGTCTTCTTCAAGTTTCAAAAAAAGTGATCTCCAAAAACTTTGTCGTGTATTTCATTTTTCGTTATAACCTAAAAATTGCTAAAATCATTTTCGTAGGCTTATAGTAGAACTAACATTGATATAAATGTTTGCTGTTTGCCTCCATAATTGGAACCATCCCTTGTTATTTCTCTAGTTCACATTGGAGGAGGTTTCCATGATCAAAAGCTTGTGGAAGACACTAGACCGTGTATCAGGGAAAGTACTGAGTTAGCATCAGCCCTGCCACGAATCCAGGTGATCCCAGGCAGCGCTGTGGCGATTTGCTTCCGCACATGGCTGTGTAACGGGATGGAAGGCTGTGACAGACGCGGCCCCCCATCCCCCTGCAGCACACTCGGTCTGCACGCACAGCGTGCCCACCCCCTGGGTTAGGACAGCCAGCTAGCCAGGTTTCTGCACTTTCCTGGGAAGCTTGGCCTCTGGGGAACACGAGCCAGGACAGAGGAGAGGGTACGTGTCCTCGAGAGAGGTTAGTGGTGGTCAAGGTGTGTGGGGGAGAGAACTTTCCTTTGCTGGTAATTTTAAAATGCTCAGTCTCTAGACTCTGGCCTCCCTCTCCTTTAACTTTCCTGTTATTTGAGGGGCAGTGTATTGCAGGGAGGGTAGAATAGTGGTAAGTAAGTAATTGCTGTTATTTATTGGGGGGAATAATGATAGTATGATAATCTTTGTATTTCACCTTTAGGAAGAAAAGAGGCCGGAGCCAGTATAGGACGTGTTCGGACTAGGTAGAATATGAATTTGGATTCTAATCTCCTTTTGTCTTTTTCTACTTCCCTAGACGAGGGTTTCCTGCTGTCTGCTCTGTGTACCCCTAGGACATACTCTTGACTGCAGCTTGTCATTCTCTCTACCCCGCTCCTTGCTTTAAATCTCATTCCATTAAAAGCAGGCCATCTGATCAAGTCCTGAGTTGTCTGACCAATTTTCTCTTACGCAGTTTAGAAAAGTAACAAGAACAGTCTTGGTGAGGAATAAGAAAGGGCTGATAGCAGATTAAGGTATTAGGAATGTCGTGAAAGAGGGTCATCAAAGAATTTATAAAGGACAGAGACAATGAGCTGGTTAAGAAGAATTAAAATCCTAACCAGTCATTTGAAATCAATTCAAGTCCTTGACCTCGAGGAATTTTATATAGTTGTATGAATGAGGCATGAATTCTCACTTCTTTAGTGCCATAGTATAAATACGCAATAGTATTTTAGGGAAAAACTTAGGAAGAAGGTTATGTGAATTTAGACCTTTCATCACAGGAGAGGTCTGTTTAGGTGGGCTGACTATGTGCTGCACTGTGGCCTGCCTTCCAGGAGAGGGAAGCCCTGTGCCAGAATGTTCTGCATGTACTCAGGGCAGGCGACACCTATAGGACTAACAGTTGAGTGAGGACGTGACCTTGTTAGAAAGGGGCACCTCCAGATCAGTGACTGGTATCTTTTCTACCATTGAACTTTATCAGACCTGCTAAGCTAGCCTGACCGAGCTTCCAAAAGAAGGAAGGGAAAGAGCCTCAGTCTTCTGAATTTTTTTTTCCCCAAAAGAAAAGGTGCAGGCAGGAACAAAGCCAAGGAGGCAGGCAGGCAGGTAGACAGAGGAGGAAGAAGCATCCTTATTTTTATTTAGTTGTTCATCTTGATTGTTTCCCTGCAACCCAGCCCAGAGTCTTGAACCCAGGACCTTGGGATGTTTGTGGACCAGGTCCTGCCAGCAGGGGAAGACTTAATGACTGCTCCACCAGGGCACATTCAAGTTTCTTAATTTGATGCTCTTCAGTTTCTGAGTGCTGGGGAAGCATGGAGATGTGGTTGGAGAACAGTGGTCAGTGATCTTTCAGAATGACTGAAAAGAGCTCCCAGAAGACCGAGCACAGGCAAATCTCTTCAAAGACAATTAGGGTGGAGACTGGGGAAAGAATGTTCTATAAACATTCGGCTGGTAGACTTGATACCAGTTTTCTTAGATTTCTATAGTTGGTGCTGATGACATATTTGTGAGCAGTTACTAAGGGAAGAGTAATGCCCAATGGCACCACGGACTCCCCTGGCACAAGCCGTGGAGCGATCTCAACAGATTTGATGAAGTGTATCATAATGTCATTCTTTGATGGCAAGATAGGAAAATGCTCACTGATTCTTAGCAACCAAAAAGTGTTCATTAATAGGTTGTTATCAATGCATGAATTAAATGAGGGCAATGAGCTTTCATTGATTAATAATTTCTGTTAACTGTTTATAAATTGTGTTGTGCATGCCATTAGTTATGTGCCAGATTGTTTTATTTGATTATAAGTGTAAATTATTCCTAGCACTCAGAATTTTGAGTCCCAAAGAACCTGAAAGACTTATGATTACATACTCATATTTTGGGTTCATGATCATTTAACCATCAGTGCCATCTTAATTGATAATAATTAGCCTCAGAGTCTGTTTCATGCTGCTTGTACTCTCAGAATTACAATGCCCTGTACCTCTTTAGCACAGAAGCGAAGATAGGTATACTTCCAAAAACTGGAAGGAGAAGACATTTCCTGTGAATTGTTTTCAGCCGTCCTACACTGCTGGCTGGTGTAATGACACCATCGTTTAATGGCACCAGCTTACCCAAATGCTTGCTGTACACCAGGTGCTAAGCTTAGCACTTAAATTGCATTATTAGGCTTCACAAAAACACTCTAAAGCGAATGATGTTACCCTGTTTAACAGTTGAGGAAAGTGAGGTAAAGAGAAGTTTTATGATTTTCAAGAGTAGGCCACTAATAAGTGACAGCTGGTATTCCAAAGCAGTCGGTGACTGAGCAGAACTACTTCAGGTCTCATGATTCCCATTTTCCTATTCTTTCCACTGAATTATTTCTCATTCATCTATCTCATTCTTGTTTCCTTCCTCACTGCTATTCCTTTTGTTTACAGTATTCTCTTAGCAGGCTCCTGATTTCTGGACCCTGGGCCTCTAGTCTCTTCCCTTCTTTGAGCTCCTCCTCTAGCCTAACATTAGCTGAGTATGTGACAAGCTCTGTGTTCCAGGATTTATGTATGTAACTTCATTCATTCTCTGTTAGATGTTCTCATTCATCCAGAAAAGAGACCTGATCAGAAGTCAGGTATAGCTGTTAAACTGAGAGTATAATTTGGTTTAAAGACAATTTGTTTTATATATATACCTCAGATTGAGGGCCTGAATTACTCGAGGTAAAAGGCAGGAACAACCCTCGCAGAATTGTTGTGCCTGTGTACTGAATCACTCTGCTGTGCTAATCCCCAATCCAAGCACCCAACTCACCGGAGGCCAAGATGGCAGGTGCTGGAAGGGGACAGAATACTTCCACGCACAGTGTGGCAGCAAAGCGTGGACACACTCACCATGAGCAGGATGCATAGTTTGTCTCATCTCTTGTGCCTCGGTTCCCCCACCACAACCTACGTTACCCCTTGTCCGTGTTCTGCTTGTAGTATCCAGAACACTTCACTCTGGTAGAAAACAGACCCGTGTTTGTCTCTCCACGGGTGCACTGAGCCCAGTCCCCTTTCGGAAGTAGCCCGCTATGGAGTTGTTACTGAATCAAGGCCCTGGCCAGGGTCACATGCAGGATGCATGCAGCACTTAGGCTCCTGTTGAGGAGCCTGTTGGCTCTGAGAAACTTTAAGTATCTGTTTGACATGGCTGAGACTATCTTAGTAATATATAATAGACACTAAAAAGGAATATTCACCCAACATCTTCAGTCAGTTGGATGCCGAATTTGGGGTTAGTACACCAGGAGGATCTAGTACATGGGTCCACGATTTCCAGAAGGGTTTCTTGGATTTTAATTATGAATTGTTCAGTGCTCCCCTAGTCCTACTCAAGCCCTCATTTTGAGTTTTTTTTGTTTCTGTTTTTTAATTTTTGCTTTTAGGAAACTATATAGGCACACCCTCGTGGATTAGCAGTTGGGTTAGTTGCCTCCGAAGAAGCACAGGCCACATACACTTGGGTTCAAGTCCTGGGTCTGGGGGAAACAACCAGTGTGAACAACTAAATAAAAATAAATAAAATGCTTCTTCCTCTTTCTCTTCCTTGCTTCCTGCAACTTTCCTTTAAAAAACAAAAGCTAAATTAAACTTATATTTGAACAGATACACCTGATTTCTGACCATCCATGTGGGATGAAAGAGGGGACTTAGTGCAAAGCTGATGATACACTGTTTCACACATAGTGGGTTGTATTAGTTTCCTCTTGCTGCTGTCAAGTAGTGGCTGACACAACAGATTTTTTAATAGCACAGTCCTAGAGGTAAGAGATCCTAGAATCAAGGTACCAGGAAGGCTGTGCTCCTTAAAGGAGGCCTTGGGGAGAACCTGCTTCCTCGTCTTTCTGGCTCCTGAGGCTGCCGGCCTTCCTTGATGTGGGACCCTCCACCCAGCGTCCTCTACCTCTTTCTTCTCGTATCCGCCTCTGTCCTTGTGTCTTCTCTGGCTCATTCTCTCTCTTTCTCTTTTTGAAATGTCACCATTTTAAAGTCTACAATTCAGTGATTTTTAGGACACAGTAATTCCCCCTTGTGACTCCTGGTCACTGCTGACCAAAAATATCTGCAAGATATTTTGAGAGAGACCATGTTGACATAACTTTGATTATAATGTATTGTTACAAACGTTTTATTTTATTATTAATTATCGTTAACCTCTTATTGTGCCTCATTTATAAATTGAATTTTATTGTATGTGTAGGAAAAATTAGCACATGTAGGTTTTGGTACTGTCTGTGGCTTCAGGCATCCTCTAGGGGTCTAGGAATGTACCCCTTTGTGGAGCCATCACACTACTGTCAGAACTGCATCCCTCTTATGAGGACTTCTGTGATTATATTGGACCTACCCATAGTGGACATAATTTCTCCATCTCAGGATTCTTAAATCTGCAAGGTTTCCTTTGCTTGTAAAATACACGTATTCGAAGGTTCTAGACATTGGGATGTAGACATTATTAGGGGCTATTATTTAGCCTGTGTACTTAGCAAATGTTAGTTTCTCTTGCCTTTGTCTTCTCCAGGTCTCAGCTCTTGAGGTATAAACTTGTATAGTCCTCACCAACATCACACTCCTCTGAGCACGGACCAAGTATACGGGTCTCACGAAACCTGATAGCAACAATAGCTCCAGTAAAAGCTACTGTTTACAGAGCCCCTAGTGTGCACCACATCAGTTGCTAGGACTTCAGATGCATTGTCACTTACTTTTCATGAGCTGGATTGTTCCTCCTACCAGTACCTACTCAAGTAGTTCGCAAGTTGGGCCTCACACCTCAAGGATATGTGTGATATAGCAGGCATTGACTTCTGGCTAGGTCTCCATGGACTAGACTTCTCTGATAAAGGTATAAAAACAGTTGCTTGTAGTGTTTCTTAAAAAGTGAAACAGATCCATTATGACCCAACATCTCCACCCCATGCAGTTACTCAAGAACAGGGAAAGCCTGAGTCCACACATTGACTTGTGCCCAGATGTGCATAGCAGTAGTCACAGTGGTAGGCTGACCACATTTCCCTGAGACAAAAACAGGACTTCGGGATCGCAAACATGGGTTGGGATTATGCGCTGGCGACTAAGGGGAGGGGAGGAAGCAGAGCAATCCGAGCAGGAGCAGAGCAGCTAGGCCAGCAACAAGTAAGTACTATGTGATAGCTGATGGGCATCACATAGTAAGGATGTGTGGTCAGATGGGACTCTATAAGCAGCCAGGGCTGGTGCAAGCAATTTTGGCACCTTAGGTGAAAACCAAATATGGTGCCCCTATATAAGCTCTGTGCTTAATATCCTGTCTAAAACATATGCCACTTTAACTGTCACAGTGCCGGAAATGCCCAGTAACCCCCATAGTATTTACCTGTGGTCAACCACACTGCAGTGCTCTGCTCCCTTTGAAGAAATAGATGTGCAGAGTGGGGCAGGGGGGCAGGCAGAATCCTCTTCCCTTTGGGCTCCTGTTTCCTCACAGGGCGGGAACAGCAGTAGCAGCAGCCCAGGGAGGCCATACCTGCAAGGACTGTCTTCAACGTGGGAAAAAAGGGGCAGCTGCTTTGGGCTCCTCAACGGACGACCTGGAGCAACTCAATGCCCCTTTTGCCGCACCTTACAAAGGGGCTTGGTCTATTAAAATCAGGACAAAAGTGACATATTAAAGAAATGGGATGGTCAGGAGAGAGAAAAAAAAGCACCGTCCCATTTAAAATGGTACCTGTGGTCAACCTACATAATGGTCCCAAAGTTGAAACAGCTCTGATGCCTGTCAGCTGGTAAATGGATAAATTGTGATGTATCCATGTAATGAAATACTACTCAGCAAATCAAAAGGAACACATTGCAGATGTGCTCCACAGTGGAGATGAAGTTCAAAAGCATTGTACAAGGTGAAAGAAGCCAGACATAGAAGATTAACATGATGACAGAGTGAAGTAACGTGACACTACTGAACTGTACACATCAAAATGGTTAGATGGTAGATGTCATGCTTTGTGTATTTTACCAGCTTTTTTAAAACCTATTTAATGTATTCTCTGCATTTGAACTTTGGAAAAGGCCAATCGGTGGGGCCAGAAGGGGAATCAGTGACTGGCAAAGGTTCAGGAAGGCAGTGGACTTCTGAGGGTCTGAGGAGGCTTGTGGGGTGCTGGGAATATTCTACAGTTAGATTATAGCGCTGCTTCTGCAACTGGGTGCATGTGTTAAAACTCACTGAGCTGTACACTTAAAGTTGGGGAGTTTAGTATTTGTCAGTTGTAATTCAGAAAGGCTGATAATAGAGTAAAAGAGCAAAAATGGCTAGAAATTTAATGTAGTTAAAAATCCTGCTATTGAGGATTTTCTCTGCTGCTTTATAAAGCTTGTGTACTAGATTGTAAGTACTAGGATAGAAGGGAGCATATCATCTTTTCCTTTCTCCTTGGGCTGCATGAATGTTTAGTAGCTGCCAACAGTATATAATGGGTCAGGGGCCACAGCATTTCTTAGAAGTTGCCTCTGAACTATCAACACCGGTGTTCCTAGAGGAAGAGGAGAAGAGCGCTGTCCTCTACGAGTTGTCCTTTCTGGGTGGAGCTTTGCTGGCTTGTCCCATGGCAGTGTTCTGTTGTACCTTTGATGTCATCTTTATTTTTGGCATAAAAATTGTTGAATAATAAGGCTGATGAAAGTACTACATTTGTTTCTTTTCTCATTGACCTCCCCAGTTCTACTTAAATTCTGTATTTTTCCGTAGACTTTTTTTTTTTTTTTCCAAAGGAAGGTGTAGGCAGGAAGAAAGAGAGGAAGAAGCACTTTATTTTCTGTTGTACATCTGTGTTGTCCCCACCCAGCACCAGGTCCCTGGGATGTATGCGGACTGTCCTTAGCCAGAGGCAGCAAGCCTAACTGCTCCTCCACCAGGGTACATCTAGACTTTATTCTCATTCATCTCTGTGTGATGTTTGACTTTCTTATTCCCTCCATCTTGAAAGCTTTCTTCTCCTTTGGCCTGTGGCAATATTACATGCTAGTGATTCTCCCCCTTCTACAGAAATGATTTGTCTCTCTGGCATATCTTTGTCCATAGGTCCCCGAGGAGAATCAGCCCATTGCCCCAACTTCTCTAGGCTTGCCCCAGGAGAATCTTATCCTTTCCTATGATTAAACTGTTCTGGTGCATCTCTACTCTTGTCTTGAGTTCTCTATTAGGCTTTGTGTCTTATATCCAACTGCTTCCAGGGTAATTTCCTTGTCCTGTTTTCTTAGCTTTATCACGCTGAACATAGTCCCTTTTCTCCCATCCTGGGCTTCTCCCCATCTTTGAGACACTGTCATTCATTCTACCACAGGTTGAAGCCTGCAGCTTTTGCCATTTTCTCTTTTCCCTATATCTCCCCTATTCAGTTACTGTTCATTTCATGTCTCCTCTGGGCGTTCTCCATTCCCTTCCATCTTTTGGATGCAGCTCCTTATTGTCAGTGATCATCACATGGCACCTTTAAGACAGTCTTTAATGAAGCTGTTGATCAGGCTGACAAAGTCCTACAGTTTGAAGAGCCACTCTGTCACCAAATCCATGTCTCAGACCCTCTTAAGTAATTGAATCACTAGGTTCAGCACTTGAATTTGTTCCTACACACATCTCTTGAGATGCCTTGGAAAAGCTTGGTGCTCCTTTTTGTCTACAGTGTCTCCTTTACTGCCATAGTCTGCTTTTTCAGTTACAGGCAACTTTTCATTCTCATGAGTATGAGCGTGCCTGCCCTTTGCCCGCAGAATCCTGGTTTTGTGCTTTGTGATACCTTAGAGTTATTTAAGATTTTCTGCCTTAGAGCTCTCTGAGCAGTTCCGTATGTCTCCTCTTCACATAGTACTACCTTAATCTTACAAGTAAAAAGCAAAATTGAGGCACCAAAGAGTGCAGAATTTCAGATACTTCATCCCTACTAATCACTGTGTGTGTGTGTGTGTGTGTGTGTGTGTGTGTGTGTGTACACACCTCTTAAATTTTTGTCACTGATTTTACTTTGGAGTTAATAAGATTTTATTTGTCTATACATTTTCTCCTAATGACCTGCTTTCCTTGGTAGCATTTGTAGACATTACTCTGCAGACTTGGTTGCATAGTTGAAGAATGTGGGAAACTTTTGTCAACAAGTGAAGAGACTCTGTGAAATGCAAATTATACATCCTTCACTTGTTCTTCCCAAGCTACAGCCTGCATTTCTTAGAGTTAAACGATAGCCTCAGAATTTATGGTGTTCTACACTCAGTTTTCTTACCTCTTACTCTAGTGAAATACCTGCTTCAGAAGTGAAAAGTTGTTGCGTTAGTTAATTGGGTGTCTTAAGGTGCTTTTTTCAGTTGTCTTTTCATCAGAGAAAAATGTAGAGAATAGTTTAGTAGACATTTTAGGTTTAAAATAACATCTTTGTTTCTTTGAAATAAAGTGAAAATAACATTCTCAGGCTGTTGAAAAAATTGAAGCTATTATCATGTGTGGATGAAAGTAGCCCAAAGCCTAAAAATACTGATTTTTTTTTTCCCTGAATCACAATATGCTTCTGTGTTTATTTACTTTCCCTTTTATCTTTGGGCATTTTAGAGGGGTGTTTGATGCTTCCCTCAAAATGGCTGGCTTCTATGGATTGTATACCTGGCTGACTCATACTATATTTGGCATCAATATTGTCTTCATACCATCAGGTAACAACCACCTCATAACTTCCATTGTCCTCTATTTAAGGAATGCTAAGCCATTTCTCATACTTTGGGAAATGTCATCTTCCTCAAGTTTAAAATACTAAATATCATGACTTGAGATCTAATCTAGTCCAGATTAGGAACAGAAGTAGTTTGTCATGTTTGCTTACTGTTGTATCCCCGTCGCTGGACTGATACCCAGCACACAGAAAGCATGGCACAAGTATGGTTGTTTTCTTGTTGGTTTTTCTTATTTTATAGTCTTTGTCCAGTTTCAAATTCATAAGTACTTGTTTCATGAAAGAAGGTCCTAGCACTTAGCGCAACACCTAGGCCATATTTGACACCCAGTAAATGTTTGAATTGAAATGATTAGCAGGGAACAATGAGTTTGTCAGAAAGCTTTTGTCCCATGAAAGATACGGTCCTGGGGTCAAGTCCTCTGAGGGCCACACCTGTAAGATCTGTTCTCATGATCCCCTTGTTCCTTAACTACCAGCATCGTTTAATGACCTGCTTTACTTTTTCCTCTGAGATCTCCGTTCCTCTTCCCACCTTTTCTTCCTTTGTTTCTGTGACTGCTTGTCTTCCTGTTTCTCCCACATTTACCACTGTCACCATTTTTTAAATTCTTTTGTCTGTGCCCCCTTCTTGAACTCCCAAGTTCTTTCATATTCTTTCCTGCTTCACTGTCCACTGAGCCACCCTCTGACACGCACACTGTTTAAGAGCACGTGGAAGAGTGCTCTTGTAACAGCCTTGGGGGGAAGCCAGGGTAGTGGTGTTCTTATTGTATAGATGACAGTACCTGGCAATGGTATGACCTGAATAGAAGCCGCGTCTGCTTAACCCTGCGTCTGGGGGACAGCCAGGCTTTCTGAAGAGCTTGAACGCACCCCGCCAAAAGCGGGGAAGCTTGAAGTAAATCCTTCAACTAGCAAGGGTTTTGTTAGCTTTTTAAAAATTAGCATTTTTTCTTTTGATTTTTACTAAAAAGAAGCAAGGTGAAGACTCTTCAGTCATATCTACAGTGAGGAAACCAATTTCTGGTTGGACTTTGGACCACAGTACAAATTTTGACCAGTCTCTCTAGTTACATTATAGGACGGTATGTTCAACTACTACCGATTCAGAGTACCAGCTGCAGAAACTAAAATTGTGTTGCTTAATAACAGGCTCATGAAATAGCAGCACACTTTAGAAAGGTTTTCAATATCAGGTTTTAAGATAATGGACCTTCATTTAACTAGCAAATTCAATTAAACAGCATATCATTCTGCTAAAATTAGACTTTGTTTTACTTGTTTGGTGGGATTTTTAGAAAGGTACAGGCAGGAATGAAGCTAAGTAGGCGGTCAGGCAGGCGGAGAAAGGAGGAGGAAGCAACATTCTTTTTATTTTCATTTTGTTGCTCATCTCGGATGTTCCCCAAGCCCTTTATCTCAAACCTGGGTCCTCGGGATGTGTGTGGACTGCGTTTGCTGGCCGTAGCTACTAGAGTACTGAGGGCGTGCCTTGGTGGAAATTTTTAAGTAAGAGCTGGTGCTTAGGTTCTGCTGTTACTGTTTTGATTGTAATGTTAAGTTATCTTTCTTTATGTCTTTATGTTTATTAGCTTTAGCTGCAATTCTTGGAGCAGTGCCATTTCTGGGGACATACTGGGCAGCGGTACCTGCAGTGCTAGACCTGTGGCTCACACAAGGCTTAGGGTGCAAAGCCATCTTACTGTTGGTGTTTCATCTCTTGCCAACATACTTTGTAGACACTGCTATCTACTCTGACATATCAGGGTAAGTATTACACAGGAATGATTAATGTTGCTGGTGAATCCTGTCCAGTGATTTCTGTGGTCTTTTCAAAGGAAGTTTTCTTGTTGTTTTCTTTTGGAAGAGAGGGGAGAAAGGGCAAATAATATATTTCTCATTGAATTAGTCTTTTGTGATCACACTGATATAGTCAAAATTTAATACAATTAATTTGCAGTGTATGCTGTTTTATATAAATATTATTTACAACCTGTGATCCTGGGTTAAAACACAATTGTGAATAGTTTTCTGATTTAATGACATTTACTCTAGGAAATAAATAACACTAGATGGATATCAGATAGTTTAAGTACAAACAGCTAATGATATTTTCAACATTATTACAATTGATGTTCAGCTTCTGCACTGATGCAATCTAAAGAAAGCTGGTAAAGCAGTCAAAAGCCGGTGTATTAATTAGAGCACGAACATTGTGTTAGAGAATATGCTTTAGATAGACTGCATGGTTTAAGCTTGTTAAAAGTCATGACCTCTATGTGTTCTCTATTCCAGAGGTGGCCATCCTTACCTGACAGGCTTGGCGGTGGCTGGCGGGGCATATTACCTCGGCCTGGAAGGCGCCATCATTGGGCCCATACTTCTTTGTATACTTGTGGTTGCTTCCAACATCTACAGTGCCATGCTAGTGAGTCCTCCGAACTCCGTGCCCACACCGAGTCAGACGCCCTGGCCTGCCCAGCCACAGCGGTGAGTGGCAACAGAGTGGCCACCATTGTGTATGAACTTCAGCAATCCTGTCTCTGTGCATCTGAGCCCTGGAGTTTTGTTGGGATGCAGGTATTCCCGTGCCCAGCCTCTGCTAGACTGTAAAAGGCACTAAGTAAAAAGAAAACCTTTGTTGGCAGAATTTTGAGTTTGTATAGCAGGAACGTTTAAACACTAAATTGGGTTAGAATTGTTAATGTCATGAAAGAACAAGAAATGTTAAAGACCGTTGCAGAGCACAGTCTACTAGATTACAGGAAAGTCAGGGACTAGGACAACAAAGGTGATTCGTGAATCCGTGCTGGGGCTTGGGGTTGGGAATGGAAGAATCCGTAAAGACTACCCGAAACAATTGGAGAAATTTGATTATGGACCAAATATTAAATAATATGATGTTAGTGCTAAATATGTTAGGTATGATCATAGTATTTACGTCATAGAGTAGAAAATCCTCTGGGAATAAAATGTCAAACAGCGAGGGAGAAAGTAACTATAGCAAAATCTTAACAATTGGTGAATCGAGATGAAAGATACGTGGTTGTTAATTGTACTCATCTTTCCACTTTACTGTAGCCAGACTTTTTCAAAATAAAAAGTTGGGGGGAAATTATTTGTGTGTACCAGTGTAGAGTTACAACTTTTTTTTCAAATACAGAGGTTGAAATAATCATTGCAGTCATCTATTGTCACCCACATTTCATAAAGTAAATTGTAATGTAATTATAATATAAAACATAATTAAATTTTTTCTCCTGATTATCTCATAATTTAAAAAATTTTTCAAATCTTACATATGGTGAAGTACATATCTTAAATACACAACCGGATTTTTTACCATATACTTAATACCCATATAAACATCACCATGACAAGATACAGAATGTTTCCATTATTCTCAAAGGTTTCCCCTTACCCCCATCAGTCAGACCGTTTCTTTGTAAGTTATTGACCACTGTTAACTGTATATTAGTTTTGCCTGTTTTTGAGCTTATGTGAAAGGAATCAAATAGTATATATACCCTTAAATCAAGCCTCTTTTATATAACATCATACCTGAGATACACCCATGTTGTTCCATGTAGCCTTTGCTTCTTGTTTTCTGTGTTGTCTGGTGCTCCAGTGTATGAATGTACTTTGTCCACCGCAGTTTTCATGAGCAGGTGGGTAGTAAACTGGTTTATAACTAGTATGAATAAAGCTGCTCTGGACTTTCTGATATATGTTTAAAGTTCTTTAGACAGATGGTTCTGCTTATTTTAGGGTTAATATTTTGTGAAGAAAATCATGATCCTTTCACCTGGAGCAAGTAAAGTTTTGGGGCTAAAGCTAGTTGGTTGGAGGACCGTTTTACTAATGCAAGATATTCACTAGATGGCAGGGAAAAATCAGTTTCCCCAAAAGAATTAAAAGTGATTAAAACCATTTAGGTGATTTTAATAAAGGCTTTATTTACCATTTTGGGTTTGGCAACTCTGATCGTCTTTCCTACTTTTGTCTCTTAAAGGCAGGCACCTAGGGAGCGAGTGGACGCTTACTCAAAAGCAAGAGACTTAAAAGCACTAACTGGATACCTTGCTCTTTGAACTTACCAAACAAGAAGTAAAAACAAAATTAGTTGATTCATTAATTGCTGTTATTTTACAAAAAAGGAACTTAGAATGATTCTGAGTTATTAAAGCGAGAGTTTTTAATATGAAACATAATAAGAATTTTTTTAAAGCAACTAAGTCCCTCTTTTAAGACCTGTAGACCTGGTCCACCCAGCAGGCGCCCCTTTGGATTAATTTGACGTCAGCTGATTAGGCGTCTTAGTTACATGTGTAAAACCCCTTCACCCCTGCCATGTTAACACAGCATAATCACAATAGCACATATTTAGGGCTGCTGGCTCATATTGAGTGAAAAATTGAAAACACTGGGTAGCTTATTGTGTGTGTTACCATCATAAAATGTGGCAGGATCGTTGTCATGTACAAACTTTGATGTCAGTCATTTTGGTTCCCCTTTGGAACTAGTGTCTCAGAGAGAGAGCTCCTAATCTCCTGACTGGAGGTTGACTTGCCTCGCTGCCAGAGTTCTGGAAGCCACGAGAGAAAGGCGCCGACAGCACGCAAGATGTAAGACACGTAATTTCTTGGTGGCGGCGTGCCCCACCCCATCTCGGCCTGCTGTCTGCTTGCCTAGAGAGATTTTTGTTTTGCCTTCTTCTCAGAGGGAAAAACACTTTAATTTTCTGTCAGTGATCCCGGCACTTGGTTGACTAGGTACCGATGATGAGGAAGTGGGCGTAGTGGGCTCTTACTCTTTTTTCAGTAGACTCTAAACACCTCCTTTTGTGTTTAGCCCCACCTTCCACCCCACTCAAGAGTTACTTGATGTCACTGATTCTTTTTTTTTTAAAGGAAAGGTAAAGGCAGTAATGAAGGCAAACAGGCAGGCAGGTAGGGAGAGGGAGGAAGAAGAAACATTTTACTTTATTTAGTTGTTCATCTTGGTGGTTCCCTGGCCCCACTCACAACTCGGGTCCTTGGGTTGTGTGTGGGCTGCTCCTGGCCGGAAGCAGCAGACCCAACCACTGCTCCCTTAGGGTGTCCTGACCAGTTCTTGAGCCTTACGGAGGGTGCTGCTGAGCAAATCAGGCTATTTCTTAGCTCTCCCAATGCTGCTTGATTTGAGGGATGCCAGGTTATAGCATTGTCCACCTGCTGTCCACCTTTGAAAAGTGACTTGCTCTTAACTCTTAATCGTCTCTCTCTTTTTATTTCTTTTTTTCAGGTAGATTTATGCCTTTAAAAAATGTTTATTGGTATTCTAGTGGGGATTGAAAGGCTCAGAAGGAAATTTGTGTTTAGTGCATCATTCTTTAGTGGTAAGTCTAAATGACTTAAAATAGTAGCAAGCACATTTATTGGGACTTTACTGAGTGCCAAATTCTGTGATTAAAACTTGACCAGCGTTACTTTACTTAATCTGCCCTTTGTTTTCATGTGACATTAGGAATGATTGTTTTCCACGTTAGAGAGGTTAATCTGCCTGTAGAGGTGAGGTGGGGTGTTTCAACTAAAGATCTTTCTTTTCCTTCTCTGACTGTCCTCTCCACCCGCCTCCCACCCAGGAAAATACATTATTTCTGACCGCAGTAGATGTTACCTACCCTCCACTTAATATGCCATTATGTAGACAAGTCTGTTACTTCCCATCTCTTCAGTCACCATCTGTACCAAGTTCTGTCACTTTGACATCAAACCCACCCTGACTCCTTTCCTTCCACAGCCACCCCCTCGTCTCTGTGGGCCCAGCTCCGGCGTTTCTCGCCTGGGCTGCTCTGGCTGCCTTGGTCTCCTAGTAGTGTCTCAGCCTCTGCTCTTATTCTGTCTGTCCCTTCTGCATGCTGCAGCTGGTGTGCTCTTTTCAAAATGTAAGCATTAAAAAAAGATGCAGCAGGACCTTGCTGTCCTCTTACCAGGAGTGCCCCTCCACCACCCACTGGTTTTAGGAGAAAGATAGTTATCTTTGACGTGGCTAGCAAGGTTTGACCTGTGCCTGCCTCCCTTGTCTGGAATCTCTCCCTTTGCTGTCTAAGCTGCAGCTTGATTGGCTTTCTATCAATGTCAGGTGCACCGGGTTCCACTCAAACCCTGGCCCTTCAGTCCCACAAACTCTGGACCTTTTCTCTCTGGACAGATTCCCCGTCTTTCCTTCCTTAACCGACTCCCATCATTCTCCAGATGTCACCTCCAGTGTCAGTTCACCAGAATGCTTTCCCTACCCCCCAAGTTAGGTTACATCCTTCCTGCTTAAATAGATGGCCCCTTTGCAGTAACCATTTGTACACTTGCCTGTTGTCGCCGCTTCTCCCACTTGACTGTGGCGGCTGCCCTGCAGGGCCCATGTCAGTTTCAGTCACTGGCGTGTCCACAGCAACCGTGCTCTGTACTTGGAATGTGCTCAGTTCCCAGTGAAGGAAGGGATGCTCTGTGAAGGAATTGTCTCGCTTTACTGGAGGAACTCGTCTGTTGGTCCGGTGTGATAATAGAGTGCTGGTTACATTTCATCAGGCAGACATGCCTTTAATTTCAGATGCAGCATTTACAAGACTATCCAGGTACTGCCCTCTACCTTGAGATGTAGGAACACGTCTCCACAGAAGGAAAGGGTTGTAGGGAGGACCCCTTTTCTCTGCTTTTCATTCCTGGTAGTGGTGGCTGCAGTATTTGAGGGTGTTAAATGTCATGGATCTGCACAGCTCCCGATGGTTTTGTCCTTGACTCAGTAGTCAGAACCGTTCCCCTCCTCTGTTCTCTCTCTGCACACTGGCTGTTTGAGAAGGAGGAAGAAAGACCAGACCACTGCTAAACTCCTGAATCTCCCAGTGCTTTCCTCATTTTTGGACAGGATAATCACACTTGATTTGATGCTTACTTTACTCCTACCAGAAACAGAGCAGTAATCTCTGAATAGTGAAGCTCAGAAAAAGCTGTGAGGAGGGAGGAGCAATGCCCAGGAACTCCTTTGGGAATGCCGTTCTCTATATTAAAATTTTCCTTTGTCCTCTTACATGTTGACTGTACTGAAGGTAACAACTGAAATGTGGTCTTTAAGGAATTTGGCTTTATCTTTCTCTTTGGGAAGTACTACTCGTCATTCATTATTGTTTTTAGAAGTATTATCTTAACCCAACTGAATGTCTTTTATAACTAATACCCAAAGTTTGATCAAAAGTTACCTTTTTATAAAGTAAATTATTTGGTAATTGAACGAAGGTTTAACACATCCTACTTTAGAAGATAAGCAGTTTTACCTTTCCGTCTTTGCAAAGCGAGGCAGGATATTCTCCAAAAAACACCACACTCTGCAGACCTTTACAGTAACTTAAGAATTTCATTTGGTGTGTACTTGCCATTATTCCAGCTTGGAAGAAAAAGAGAACTGGAGCTGGGAAGGGAGAGGTACTAGCCTCACCCTCTGCTGACTGTTGCTTCGCCTTTGATCTTGGCCCTAATTTCCTGAATCTGTTCGTGCCTCTTATTCCCTGGGGGTGACCCAAGGCCAAGATTGCTTCAGCAGGTCTTCACTGACCCCAAGCTCTTGTCTTGCTTCCTTCCAGTCTGTCATCCAGTGTGCAGCCTTTTTCCATTCTGCAGTATAAATGCTATGTGCACCCCCCTCTCGCTCCCCTGCCTTACTGTTTAAAATTCCCACAGTAGCTTCTCATGGCCTTCAAAAGAAAGTTGAAACTTTAATTGGGCTCATCAAGACTTTCATACCTTCTTTCTCTCTCTGTCTGCAGACTATCTCTGTTGGCTGCCTGGCATTTTATTTCTCTAGTCATATGAATTTGTTTTAGTTTCCTGAAATCAGTGTAATCTTTGCACATGTTTTCACCTCTGTAAATAATACATCCCCTTTCTAGCCAAGTTCAGTGTCGTGGCATATACTTAAAAGTACTCCTCTGAGAAGCATTACTAGAACTCTCTAAAGGAGGTGATATGTCCCTGCTTTGTGTCCTCATAACATCTTCTATTGCTTCTATAGCTTCTCCTATTGGAGATGAATACAAATTATGTAAACGTTTGTTTAAGTCTTTGTCACTAGGTGGTAAACTTTCTGAAGGTAGAAACTGTCTGACTTGTTTAACACGGTTTAACCATTGCTAGCATGATTGTTGGCACGTAGAAAATTCTCCGTGAAGATCTAATCGATTAATGGAATCAAGAACAGATCAAATATAACTTTGAGATTGATAAAAGAGGATGGTACTGAGCCTTAGTGATTAAATCTCTGGCTTCCAGCTGGTGCCACATCACACACATCGCAAGAACCCAGGCTTGGACCTAGGGCTTGGGAGCACAACCATGATGAAAAACTAAATAAAAAAATTGCTTCTTTGTCCTCTCTCTCATTTGCCCACCTGCTAACTCTTCTTCATTCCTGCCTGCACCTTCCCTTAAATGAAAAAAAAAAAAGAAGAAGAAGAAGAAGACGGGACATGCTTAGAAATTCATTCCAAATTTGTTGGAAGGGACTTGCATAGTCCTGATGATAAGTGTTCTGCAACAAGGCCCTGCTGCTGCGTGCTGGTGTGCGTTCCGATGTGCCCTCAGCTCTGCCTGACCAACGGAAGCTAAATTCACGGGCTGAAAGCTTTTTATTTTTAAAAATCCATAATTTATTTTGCATCCATTGGGGACTGAGAGACAACTCTTGAGTTGCTAGATCAGAAAAGACTTAAACATTTATCTCAATGATTTTTGTTTAATTTCATTGAAAGCTTGGGGAAAGTAGATGCAGAACCAGCAGTCCTTGGACCCCGAGACACACTTGCTCCCATTCTGCTTTGCTCGTTCTTAGATGAGAAATTCTAACACAGTGTTTCTTAGAAGCATAGTAATCTTTGTAGCTTAGAAAAGATACTATATTTAGATGATTTAGGACATTTGCCGTTTTTAGAAACTGTCGATAACAGTGCTTATCCCTTTGTTTCTTTCTGTTCTAGAGAGTTTTAGTTTTATGAGTCGTGTGATTAGTTAGCTCTGTGCCTCTTGATGAGGCTGGAAAGAAATCAATTCTGCATGTCTAGGTTATGAAATTTATTTTCCAGGAGAGAATAAGATATTCAGTTAAGATCAGCGTTGCTTCTATAGGATTTTACACACACACCACCTTAAACATTGAGAGAAGATGTAATGCTGAGTTCTGCTTTCTCAGCTTGCTGCCCTTTTTCTTCTGAGTCCTTTTGGAGGCTTTCTTGGCATGGAGGCATAACTGAATAGTAGGTTATGAATTTCAAGGTTACAACTAAGCTTACTTATCAACAGAAAGTAGTCACCAGGCCAGCCACAGACTTAATCTGATTTCATGCATCTTTACCCTGAGGCAAAAATTTTCATTCTGATTTTAGAGGAATTGAGTAGAGATTCAAACTTGAAGCTATCTTGGAAACTGGCAGAAGTGTCGAAGGATAAATTTAAAGACCAATGGGGTGTTGGAAAGTGCTTTGTCCAGCTTGGTGTTTGTGGTCGTTGGTTTTAAAGATTTGCTAGGGCTTTCCAGAATTGAGTGCTAAAACTCATGCACTCTGAGACAGCTTGTAGCCAGCTTCGCCTGTTCACGGTGTAAAAACACAAATGCGGCGACACTGTGAGATGCAGCCAGAGCCGTGCTTCTGGGGAGGGGACATGATTTTGCCCTCCTTGGAACAGCTGGCAAATATCTAAAGACCTTTAGTTGTCACAACTCTAGATAGCGGCAGGGGTGCTGTGAAACATGTTACAGTGGACAAAAGTCTTTGTTTTGGGGGGTTTTTCTGGGTATAAAAATATTTAAGAAAACAAGGTTCATTCCAGCTCTTTGACCTTTGGCATATAGAGGGTTTGGGCATGTCACAAATAAACCCTTTGAGCATCAAAGGAGCCACAGCTAAGAAGCTGACCCGTCCCTCAGGATTGTTCCTTTTGAAGTAGAGCGCTGTGGTGTTAGACACGTGCTTCTGAGGGACAAGAGGCGCCACCCAGAGAAGGAGTCCTGAGGTCACTGAGCGTCCTTGAATGTCTTCTGTGTAACATTTCACATGTGTCCCTCTTGACATCGGAGTACCCCAGACATTGCACTAAAGCTTTTGTCTTTGATTACTTCTCTCTTGCCTCCCTCACCTCCTAAGTATTTATATGAGTTGATAATTGAGAAGCCAAAAGGAGTAAGAAGAGTGTAGAATTGCATCTGAAGTTCAGATAATTTGTTGTGTGAATTTTCAGATGGTTTGAACCTAATGACAACTTTTGCCAACTCTTGTTTTTACAACTTTGAGCTCTCCTCTGAAGTTTCGGACCATTTTCTTTATATTCTGTCTCTAAGGGAAAAACTGAGTAAAGGGTTATAATAACCATATTTGGTTACAGGTGTGAAAATAAAACAAAGCTATTTAGAGTAAACTAAGAAAGTACAACATAGTATATTAATAATGTGGCCGCAAAATTAGTTCAATAAATTGAAGGTTTTCAAATTGTTTTGAAAAATGCAAGCATTTTAAAGCTCAGCTTAAATTAAATTAAATATGCCTGATTGGTGATGCTGTTATAAAGGAACAAGGTAATTCTTTCTACAGAATGAGAATCAATGTATGCTTTATACCTCTATCATTTAAGACAGATTTAGCTGTATATAATCAAAAAGTAAATAAGTAAAACCAACTATCTGCAGTATTGAAAATAACATGAATTTCAACAAGCTGGAAGTCTGTGTGTTTCTTGGGTGAAAGAAGTGTAGAGGTAGGCAGTCCGTGGCAAGTACAGCGGTTCTCAAACACCATCCCTGCCCGCTCCCTTCTGACGATCTGCCGCCCTTGGTGTGCGGCCTTTTTGTCTAACATGGGTGCTTGAGCTCTTGTTCATTGATAAACTGACTTGGCCACTTGGCTGCCAAAGCAGATGCAGACCTGACTGGGTGACGTCATCCTAGCTCAGGCATATAAATTATGTAGTAAAGGCAAGCTGGCTTCTCCAGTGCTAACTAAGCCCCTACTCATGTAAGCAACAGACCACCTCCGTCCAGTCCCGACGCTACCCGGTCACGTGGCCATGCACACCCTCAAGGCCGCCTGCGTAATAGTTCATTTGATGGCAGACAACGGACCTAGCAAAGAAACTGGAGTGCTTGTGACTAAAGAATGAGCGCTACCTAGCAGATTTTAAAACAGTACTCACTGAAAATATTCAGAAAAAAATACAGTATTTTTGTATGACTGAGTCATAAAATTGAGTTAGATTTGACCCACAGTGCCTGGGTAAATGCATTACTGGCAAAATGCTGGTTTTCTCCCTTTTTACTGTCTGTTTTTATTTTAAGTAACTTTGTGACTTTATTTTCCCCCCTTCTTTTCCAAAAGTGAAATGAATCCTTTTCTTTTCTTCTTTTAGGACTTTCCGTGACATTTCTGAAGATCTGAAATCTTCCGGAGACTGACTCGGTTTCCACTGCAGTGCTTTCTTAGGGAGTTCAGCCTCGCCAGTGAGTGTGCCTCAGCTGTGGCCTTCTGTCCCTGAGGCTGTGCTGCACAAGCAGAACCCAGAGAAGAAGCAGAAGTTTCCAGCCTTCTACACAAAGTATATGGACAAGAGAGAGCTTGCTGTGGGCTGTTTTGCATTTCAAAGTACAGCTTTAGAGCTTGGACACATGGTGTGTTCATTTAAGTAAGATGCTTTGAAAAGTTTCAGTTTATACACTAATACCATGGCTTGAAAGTTTTCCACTTGGGTTATCTATATTACGATGAAATTTATTTATCACTTTATTTTAGATCCCTAAACTACCTGCTGTTAAAAGTGCATACAGTGTCATTTTCTCCGACTTTAAGAGAACTGTTCTTAACATTTTTTAATGATAGTCACTTCTCAGTGAGAAGAGGGTTTTCATTTTTCAGTATTCAGTTGCTTGAGCTGGAATAATGAGTCTTCTCCCCTTCTCCCACAATGTATGATCCTCTCTGCAAGGAAGAATGAAGCTTAATGTGAGGCCGAGTGGCTGATTTAAGTCAGTGGGATGTGGCAGCCGGTGATACAGAAAAACTGAAGCTCTGTTCCCTGTTGTTCTCCCTCAGTTCCCCTTTACAGTACTGCCACATTTCTAAAACGTCGTCCATCGCTTTGAAGTCAAATACTATTAAGCTGCTATTAATGGTAACCATATGATAGAATTCATGTTGTGATTGTTTTTCTTCCTAAATGTTTCAAGCGAAAAATCTCAGGTGTAGCAGCACTCTGATTTGTTCAACATAACCCTGTCTCGTTATTTGGAATTCTGCCAGATAATTTCTTATTAGCCATCAGTTGTATATTTATGTAGTGTTTTCCCATCACGAAGCACAGTGCCTTGCATCTAAGAGTTTAGATGAATGCTTGTTGACTTAAATGACTTTGAAAATATCTCAGCTATCACAATAGCCAGCATAGTGTGTTACATGTTACAAAATATTTTTGCACCTATCATTTTACAACCACTTCACATCAACTTTCATAGAGCTAAATCTTCTTTTACAATAGTTTCACACAGATGGAGACACGAAAATTCAGGAATGTTAACCAACTCAGTCATAAAGTTGAGTAAGATTCGACCTCAAACCTTTTATTCCGTAGCCTGCAAACTATGTGTCTTCTAATATCTACCCAATATTCCTCATGCTGTGAGAGAGAATAGTCATTGCCACTCATTTACATGACGGGATGAAGACGTCCTACAGTTTAATTCCTGGACTGGGACTAGAACCAGCTTTTCATTCTGCGTCCTTTCCACTGTATACAACTATCACCAGGCTCTTTTTCTGTTCCAAAGGGAATGTGAAGGAGAGAGGGTTTTAGTATCAAAAATTTCATTTTCAGAAAATATTTAAAAGTAGAGACCATTTTTTTCTAACATCTCATTAAAGAGCATAGTTAATGATTAGTAGCTTAAATTTATTCTGGTATTACTTAGGGAAACAATCTAGAAAAGAGGTTACTGTGAGGTCTTCAACTTGTATAGAAGACAACACGGAGACCACATTTTTACTATGAATCCTTCAACAAGCGTAGTCTGGGACACCACCAAAAAGTTGCATTTGACAACCAAGTAACTCATTTTCTTTAATCAGTAAAACATTACTGAACGTTTGTAAGACTCCAGGTTCCATGCCAATACTCCACAGAGTGCTGTAGTGATAACTTTCAAGAAGGACTTCTCTCATCTTGACTCTTAGCCACATCATGTAAAGTGCTAAAATGAAATATTTTGCATGCAGAGAGTGAAAAAAGAAATCAGGTTTATTTGTTAATTGTATACTGTTAAGTTTATAGCTATAATTAGTACATATTCATAAGAAGCAAATCTCCTCAGTGGGTTTGTGCGCATATACAAATTATGTTCCTCCAGAGTGCTTTTAGCTGCAGTGATATTGCAAAAAGCTAAACTTGAGCAAATGCATGACAGTCGCAGGTCATCGTTATAGTTATGAATACCAGGTTCTTAACAGGGAAGTCTAAGGGTAGTTTCAAGCTGCTAACATTAGCTGGGATGTAATATCACCCTGAAATGTCAGGCACCCGCAGCGCCCCAGAGCGCTGCCCAGTCATGATCAGGAAACTTGAGTAGTTCCAGTACTCCAGCTAAGAACTCAGAAAGTCAGCCCATGGAGAGATCTCCCAGAAATCCTCCAAAACAGAGAAACAGCCCCCTCAGGCAGAGTGAGGAGGTGGTACAGGAGTTTTACAGGACAGAAAACTCGAGTCTCAAGGATGGCCTAGCCCCAGATTCTCAGGGTTTGACCCAGAAATTTCCCTTGAACAGATGAGGCACTGATGAAGTTAAAAGTGGTTTCTGTAAAAACCCAAGTACAGAAATCCTATCAGAAAGTCTTGCATTATAAAGCTTTATTAAAGATTAGTTTTAAGTTTATATTTTCTATTAATTGTAAACTTAATGGGAAAATGGAGGTGGCGGGGGAGCATCCCCGCCCTTCCCCCCCCCCCCCCCCCCCCCCCCCCCCCCCCCCCCCCCCCCCCCCCGCCGCACAGATGCACTTCTCTCTTTTCAGAGAGTACAAGGCATGGGATTTCTCATCATAAACTCCATTTCCAAAATTTGTATCCTACTGTCATGGTTAGTGATCTCTGTCAGATTGTTTTAGACACCAGTCTTATTTATTTTTAAAATTGTAAGGGTTCCAAAGGCCCTCTTCTGTTAGAGGTGATTAGGTGACAGAGTTTTTCCTTTGACTTCTAAGACTAGTATAGATAGACTCTGGAAAGTGGGAGGATGCCCAAGCAGTGTTATGGAGATGCTGAATGAACACAAACTCAGTGTTAGCCTTCGGAAAGAGCAGCTTTTTATTCCGGTTAAAAAACTGCTACAGAGTTTGCAGAGGAGATCCTCTGGCTAAGCTTGTTGTGAACATGAACCCATGTCATTCAAGTATGTAGAAATTCACCAGGGTTTGATTAGAGCAAATTAATCTTACGTGAGCCATTCAAAACTTTTGACTTCAAGGATTAGTCCTTCAGAACGTCTCATGATCTCCTGGTCTCCTTGAAGGGTCTTCCAAGACCCTCTTGCACAAGAGTATTACAGCAGACCTTTTATAACGGGAAAAATCTCTTGCAGTATGTTTCCAAGTACCAGTACCAGTTAAGAATGGTACTTTTTGTTTTTATTAATTTCTTGTCTTCACACCATCAAAATGTATTGATTTCAGGTTTACTAAGGACCTGCAAAATATACACATGCTATTTGAAACCACTGAACACTTATTGATAGCTTAAAAATAGTTAAGAGAATTGTAAATCAAGATCTGTCTTTCTGCTAGTCACAGAAATGCTACATGGGCCTTGTAGTTAGGTGATCCTGTCATTTCTAGAAATGGAAAAAAATACATATTGTTAAAGTGACTTTTATAATACGGTTCCTTTTTTTTCTTTTTCTACCCATTCTATTCCTCTTCCCTTTCCCTCATAGTTGAGTATTTTGGGGAAAATGTGTTCCTTTATATAGTTCCAAGGCATGGTAGTAGATGTTATGAGAGAACAGAAGTATGTACGGAGTGGGAGGAGGGTGGACACCACGGTCAGTTAAAATTGAGGAATACTGACTTTGTTCTTCCTGTAGGACTTAGAGTATTTAATGTACTGTTATATATTGTGAATTTATGAGAGGAGACAGAGACTTCTTACTAGACTTATTTGCCCTTAAATTGCATCCCTATCCTCCTTTTCTGAGAACATCTCAAAGTATTACTGGTCCTTTGGGGAACGACTCAAGTTTACAGCTCATTTAATAGACGTACTTCATGGACTTCTTAACGCTGTCTGTTGCCATGTAAATTGTAATAAATAGCAAAGTTTAGTGAAATAAAAAGAATTTGCTGTTCAGAGCTATACATAAAGTATAGAAGTTCTTTCTCACCTGTGGTGTGTAAAATCAGTATTTGTGTTCAGTTTTGAAAATTTTTCAAAGACCAGATAATGTGCAGATAAAATCATATATTGTGTGATTTGTTAATGCTTTTGTATGGCACTTTATAGTTTTCAGACTGCTGTTCAAACACTCCTGCAAGAGGCAGGTGTTAAGTGTTATCAGATGAGGCACCGGAGGCTCAGAAAGGGTGGGAGTGTGTGTGTCTTTGTGTGTCTGTGTGTGGTTTTTCCCTTCAGTTTATGCTACAGAATGGTGGAGCCAGAATTCAGCTACAGAACTTCTGACTCCAAGTCCAGAGTTCTTGATCCCACACCTGGTTTCTTATTTGTCTTCTAGGTTTATATTTTACAGTGAAAGGTGTGGAAGCAAATCTTAACATCATTTTGGCTTATGATCAAATACTATTTTTTATTGCAAAGCCCCAGAAAGTGTTAACTCTTACGACTATCCTAAAGAAATTCTTCCTTTATCCTTTGCAGTGCTGCTTGTTTAGGTGACTGAAGTGTATTTCAAATACCCTTTGATTTTGAAACCAAGGATTGGGTATACACTTGTAGTTGTTTATGTAACTTTTTTAAAATATACCTGCATCCTCAGGTAAAATATAGTTTCAAAGTAAAGATTATTCAAATACTACAACACATTCTTTATTCTCACACAGATGCTGTTTCTTAGCTTTAACTTGATTTGATAACCTACTGATGTAACTTCTTTGTAAATGTAAAATATTTATATTTTGAAATAAAATGACTAGTGGTGAATGAATCAGGTGGTCAACTTAGTCTCATTGCTGTTGAGATGTTGGATTTTTAGTGAAGACAGACTTTCACAGACATATCCATCTATCTCTTAGGCTTTAGATCTCCTTGGGCACCACTGCCTTTACTGCATTTTTATGACACATGGGCAACTTACAGAAGGGAAATGTGTCTGGGGAATGCTGGGGACCTTAAAAGAGGTTCTTACCTCTTTTACAGAAGTGGTAAGGTGGGTGGCTGAGGAGTAGGAATCAGGAAAAAGAAAGCTGGATAAAGGAGCTGCACATTTTTAATGAAAAGTACCCCAACTTGTGACCGTCTTCAGTACCAGAGATAATGTGTGCAGCCCTGGCAGACAACTGGAACCCGTATGTGGAAGATTCTTTTTCTGCTCTGATGGTTTGTCATTAGCAGAGAAGCTAATACACAAAATAGTTCTTCATGCTTCTCAGTCTATTATTTCAGCCTAGAACTCCTCCACAGAGCATGTTCTTCTGACAACCTCTTTTTGGCTTTGTTCTGGAACCTAAGGGTAAGATACCTAATTTATTGTCTTCTTGCTGAGTACACAGATACTCCTTAAATGACAGCATTATCACGTTTCATCTTCAGTCCAGCTCAAAGTGGCTTTGGGAAAGATAGGAACAGAGAGGAGCAGGGTTGCCGGGTTGCTGGGGAATGGGGCCTTCCTGAGAAGCCCCAGAAAGACAATTGCCGGTAGAATTGACGCCTGGTTCTCCACAAAGATCCTCCCTACAAATGATTCTGATTCAACCCCAGAGGCAGCTTCCAGAAATCGCCGCGCGAATTCAGAGTCCTAAGTCATAGTCACCTGTCCTTGTCGGGAGAACGGCAACCTGCCAGGGAGTCCCTCGTCCTTGTTCCGGTAACCGGTCAGGTGGCCGTGGGAGGCTCTCAGGTGTCCTGTTTTCCTGCTCTAACCGGCCGGGAAGTGTTTGAAACCCACCGACGACGAGTGATCCGAGGCCTGAACCCTGTGGGTACTGGGGCAGAGGGGCGGGGACGCGGAGCGGCTCTGCTCTGGCGCGGCTGGGGGCGGGGCCGACCTGCGGGGCGGAGCGGGGCGGGGGCGGGGCCGTCCCGGGGGGCGGGGCGGCGCGGGGGCATCGCCGCGGCCGCAGGCGGCCTGCCTGGCTGGCTGGCTGGCTGGCTGGCTGGCGCGCAGGCGGTGGGCCCGGAGTGGCGGGGTGTCCCGACTGCGCGACCGGCCGAGGGCCATGGCCGCCTCTCCGGGCCCCACCGGCATTGGCAGCGCGGGGCCCGCCCATGGCGCCGGCCCGTCGGGCTTCACCTTCGACTCGGGACTCGAGATCAAAACGCGCTCGGTGGAGCAGACGCTGCTCCCGCTGGTTTCTCAGGTAAAGTGGCGCCTGGTGCGGCCCCTGGTCTTCCTCGGGCTGCGGCCCGCGATGGCGGCGGCCGCTCTCTGTGCCCGGCCGGGCGAGAGGCAGCCGCTGCCGCACACACCGCGTCCGCCTGCGGTGACGCCAGCCGCTGGGACCTGGGGACAGGCCGCGGCGGGGTTGCGGAGCCTGGACCACCCGAAACCCCGCAGCCGGGCCAAGTGGGCTGAGCTGCAGGGAGGCTGCGGGGCGGGAGCCCAGGGCGGACCCCAGGGTCCGGCCGGCAGGTGCGTCGCCTGGCCCGCCCCCCAGGACGGCGTCGGGGCTGCGGCCCGGGTGACCCGACCCGACCCGGCCCGGCCCGAGCCAGCGGGCCCTGCTGGTGGTCGCTCCTCTACCCACTGCCGGCACTGTTCGCATCCCCAGTGCAACCGGACTGTGGGCCGTTTTGACCCGGCATGCTCTCCCCGAGGCCTTTGTCCCCTGTGTCAGTTCGCCGGGCTCCGGTCACCCCGGGTCGCCCTGCCCCTTCCCTTCACCTGCCTGCTCACTTCATCTGGCTTTTGTCCCACCTGGGAGGAGTGAAGAGAGGGATTATCGGATAGCTCATCTGGATACACATCTTGTTGCCAAATCCCATTTGGGATGATCGCTTTATTGGATTTGTTGATTTTAACAGAAGTCTGGAATCAGCTAATTGGTCGCTCTTATAGAGAAGTTTTTGTTACTCAGAGCCGAGTTGCATTCGCTGCCCGAGGGCTAGAATTCCTCACCTCGATCTGCTGGTAAGTGCCAAGCGCTGTGGGAAGTAAAGAATTCTGTGCCTTCAGGAGCGTGTTGGTGAAGTGTGACTCAAAACTGGATTGGAAAGTCTTGATGACTCACACGAGGATTGCCAAAATTTTAGAGCTAGAAGGAAGCCTAAAGGTTTTCTGACTGGAAATGAAAAATTCTTTCTTACAGCATCCTTGACACCTGGTTACCCATGCCCTGCTTAAACATGTTCAGTAATGTCGCTGTTCCACGCAATTTAAAGTGCTCTGTCTTCATTCCGAGGCCCGCAAATACTGGAAAACAGCGATCACACATGTCCTTAGATTCCTGTTAAGCTCGGATTAAATAAACTGTGCCCTTTTCTTCAGCTGTGCTATTTCAGCCTGGCTAACAAAAGAGTGAATGAAAATCCTCTTCCCTTCCCTGCCCGTTAGAGGCCCTGACCAGTGGGAAGGAAGGAGTGCTAGGACAGTCGGTTATGTCTACACTGCCCTCCTCTCCTCCAGAGAATATCACCACCACCACCAACCCAACCACAACCAAAATTGAGAAATACTGGACTACTTTTAAAAGACAGAGAGAGAAGAGAGTGGTGGAGTTCAAGTTGATACTATTTTATCCATTTATGTAACAATACATATATACTGGTTACTATGAGCCACTCTGTTCTAAGCACTTTATAAATGTTAACTCATTTAATTCTAACAGTCCTGTGCAATCGATATATATTCTCCTTCTGTGGATGAGGAACAGAGGAATAGTGATGTTAAGGACCTAGTCATGGGATTTTCAATTATAAGACTCAAGGCCCAGCTCCAGACACTGAATTTAGCTACACCATAGGCTGTGTCCTGGCTAAAGATTAGAAGCAGAGATGAGGTCAGCTAGTAGTAGATACAGAGAAGAGAGACAACAAAAAGTAGTTGGAATGTTGTAATCTGGAGAAATAATTTTTCACAGTATCAGCTAAAAATGTATCAGTCCTGCAGCTCTGCATTGCGTAATTCTGGAGTAAAAGATGGTGGAGTAGAGTGAAGGAGGGTAACTCTGCTGTGAGTTACCTAGAGGTCAGTGCTGACCTTTATTTCCTCCCCTGTTAAAGACTCACTCAGGACCATAACAGAGGTTCTGAATCCTGTGTGTTATATAGCCATAGCTATATCTTTAGCACAAAATCATCACTGATAGTCCCAATGATTGAATATATCCAGAAAAAGTTAAAGTATGCTTAAAATCAAGAACTGTGGAAAGCATGTCCAGAATACTGTTATCAAAGAAATGTGTGGAGGACAATTTAGAATGATTTTTAAATTTCAGTAGTTATTAGTGGATTAAAATGATAGGTTTCTAGAAAACTCATATGTCCAGGACTCTCATTTTCTAAGGATGCTGCATTATTATCAACTGATATTTCACCATCTTACCTAGAAGAATGCTTGAAGCAAGGATTTATAATGTGGATACCGGTTGCTGCTCTCTGAGAGATTTTTGTTGTAGTCGGAAAACAGGATATGTAGCGAAGAGCAGATGCTAAGTATCAAATGAACATCATCAGTACTAAATACTTTAAGAGCTCAGTGGCAGTATGGATGCCATAGGAAGACAGTGTGGAGGTGAACAAAGAAGGACTAACATTGTACAGTTTAGCGAGTGTGCAGCAGCTCACTTTACTCTGATACCGTCTAACCTCTTCTAACTCTCCAAGTAAAAAGTTCTGGATTACTGACCATATTCTAGAAAGGCAAGCTTCAGTCCATGTATATTCTGTTCTACATTCACACATTAGGAAAGAAAAGATAAATGTCCTTAATAGATGCAGAAAAACTATTTCATTAAACTCAACTTCTAATAATAAAAGGTACTCAGCAAATTAGTACTAGAAGAAAACTTTCTTACCTTGATAAAGAATATCTACAGAAAACCTTTAACATCATTGCAGTAAGTCAAATTTAAAACAAACATTTCCTTTAAAACCAGTAACAAGAGGAGGGATGCCTGCTATCACAGCTTCTGTTCAACACTGTGCTGGAAATCCTAACCAATGCAAAAGTGTAAAGCTAGGAAAGGAAAATTCAAAACTTTCATTGTGATATGATTACCTACACAGACAATGCAAGAGTCTACACAGAAATTATAAAAATTAAGGTAAGTAAGTTGACTGAATATAGGATCCTAAAGTCAACTGCGTTTCTCTACAATAATAACAAACAGGAAAAGCAAATCTAAAAAATACTGATTAGACTAAAAGTGGCAGCAAAAAGTGAGGTTCCTAGAAGTACAAAAGAGATATTAAACTTCATGCAGAAGGTGGAAATATTTTATGGACGCCAATGTAGATCTAAATAAACAGGAAAGAACATCTTTCTGTTCATAACTTGATATTATAGACATCAGATTTTTCCTATTAACCTATAAATGTAATGCAATTCCAATGAAAATTTCAACAGGATTTTTTTGGAGAAGAATTTGATAAAAGTAATCCTAAAATTTACATGAAAGAATAAAGTGCCAAAAATAAAAGAGAAACACGGTGGGCCAGCTTTCTTTGCCAGCTGTCAAGACTTAGAATGCTATCATAATTAAGACAATGTGAAATAAGAATAGAAGTGGGGAAAGAGACCAATGAAACAGAACAGAGAAGCCAAAAACAGGTCTACACATCTATGGAAACTTGATGAATCTCAAAATTGATATTGTTGACCCATGGAGAATGGAAGAACTTTTTAAAAAATGGGTTTAGGATAATTGGTTATCTAAATAAAAACACATGGAATTGAAACCCTGTCTCACATTATATATAAAAAAGTCACTTGCAGATGGATTAAGGACATCTTTGTGAAAGTGAAAGCTTTGAACACTTTCAGGGGAGAAACATAGGGCAGTATCTTTAGCACTTCACTGTGGGAAAGGCTTTCACCAAAAGTACAAGATATTGGCTCCATTAAAGTAACAGCCCCTGTTCATCAAAACGGAGAGGATAAGATACAAAGTGGAAGAATGGAATTGCAGTACAAAAAACCAACAAGTGATTGGTCAGACCCAGAATAAATAAAGGTCTCTTAATGAGTCAAAAAGAGAAGATTACCCATTAAAATTGGTAAAATAATCACCTCACAGAAGTAGAAAAGGATGGTTTTAAATGATAAGTGAAATGATGTTCAATTTCATCAGAAATCAGTGAAATACACATTAAAACCATAAAAAAAAGCATTGGTGATAAATGTGGAGATGAGGGGAATGTCAGTTGCACAACTTTGCAAAACAGTTTGGTGTAATCAATTACAGTTGAGGGTATAGCCCTCAATTACCTGCAGCTCGGCAGTTCCACTCCTCTATCCATACTTGTAGAGAAACTCCTGGATTAGAATGTTGATGGTCTATTTCTTATGTTTCTAACTGGCAGCTACTCAGATGTCTTTTAACAGTCGGATAATTAAATACATTGTGCTGTGTCTATACAATGAGATGCTATGCATCCGTGAAATGAATGAACCACAATTATAATTATCAACATGTATGAATCTCAAAAACATAATGTTGAGTGAAAAAAATGAAAGGTTTAGAACAGGCAAAACAAAACCAAACATTATTTAGGGTTATAATAAATGTGTAATAGTGATAATAAGGGAGGGATGAGCACAAAATTGCGAGAGTGGTTTCTTCTAGGGCAAAGGAGGAGGTGATGTAGAAAGGGAGGGTCCACAGGGAATTTGGATTGTCAGTTACTGAGTGTGCTCTCTTAAGCTCGGTGGTGGCCGTATATGTCTTCCTTTCATTTCTTTGAACTGTTTGAAAATATGTTATATACACTTATTTATTCTAGATTTTGAATTCATAGTTTTTTTTTAACCCTGGCCTAAGTCCCAAACATCTTTTTTGCTGAGCAACTTCCCATCTTTAATAATCACTTTATTCTTCCTGTCAGAACTCCCATGCCCAATCTTACAGTGCTTTTATCCAAGGAAGGGAAGAGAGCTATCTGCCACTTGACTCCACCCTAGTGTGGAATGCTATTGTACCACTAGTCTTTTCCTGTCTATGATAGATTTACTTCATTCCCCATTGTACAGATGCTTTACATTTCTCAGGGAGCTCCCCTCATCTTCCCACTTCTCAGTGTTCTCCTGGATGTTTTTTAGGATCCTTCTCTCTGAGTTGGAGGTGAATAAGTGCTTACATATGAGTCCCTCTTTGCTGATGTGGGAGAATATATATGTTTTAATTCAAACAATATAATGGTGTATAAAATAAGTTCCTCCTTGAAAGAGTCTCATCTTATTCATCCATTCCCCACCCCCCTATTGGTTTCTATAGTTTGTTTTTTTTTTAAGGAAATGTACAGATAGAAATGAAGGTGAATAGGTAGGCAGATAGGAAGAGAGAGGAGGAAGAAGCACTTTAATTGTTCATCTTGGTTCTCTCCCCTCAACTCCCTCTGCCCCTAAGTCTAGAACCTTGGTCCTTGGGATGTACATGGACTATGCCCTGTGGACTTATCTGCTAAACTACCAGGCTTACCTTTTTAATTTTTTTTTAAATCCTTATTTTCACTTGCTTTCTTACTCCGCTACAAAATAAGTAAACTTATAAAATCCATTTCAACCAAGTGATCATGGTCAGTTCTAGAAAATAAGAATAAGATCACAAACATGAGGAACTTGCAGAGATTCTAGAAATGTAAACTCTAATAATACTGAACAATATGTAGTATTTATTATATGTCATGCACTTTTCTACGTATTTTATTTACATTTATTTATTTATCCCGACAACACCCTTTGAGATGGGTACTATTATTATCCCTGCTTTTACAGATGAGACCACTGAGTCACAGAAAGGTTAGGTAACTAGCCACACAGTCCCATGGCAGAGCCAGTATTCAAACCAGCCAGACAGTTAATGCTCTTCTCTGCTAGGATATAGTTTGTGGGTGACTGGTAGGTACTTCTTGACATCCTTTGTTAGAAGGTATCAGGTAAGCCGTAGTTCTCATTCTTTCATTCCACAGCAGAGTTCTGTATCTCAGCTCCTCTTTCTTCCCCATGGGATGGCTTCGCTGCTGCTTTTCGATTCACTCATGTGTTGCTTGCCTGGCGGGATAAATCCGAGTTGGGACTACCACTTTAATATACCTCCCAACTAGTCTTAGTTTTTTTGTGTGACAGTGAAATTGAAGTTTGATCTCAGTTTATAAAACTGCGTATTTCAGGATGTAAACATGTAAAACACGACTGAATATAATTATACCAAACGCTCCAAAGGTGGTGAGATTGTTGAGTGATTTTTCATTTCTTTAGGCTTTTCTGTAAATGAGTGTTTTAAACAATCAACACCTAAGTTTTGAATCTTCCTTTTTAAAAAAGTTTGAAAATAATTTATAACATAGGTAGATCTTTTAATAAGAAATTTCATCAGTTGACTTGTCTCCTTGATTTTAAAGGCCTCATTGTATTTGGATTGAACATTTTCCAGCTTGCTTTGAGTAAAAGGAAGACAGCCACACCTAACTATGCACAGGGGAGGATGCTCATAGTGAAAGTAAAGTATTTCTGAACTGAACAATAACTGGTATTTTAGCCTAACTGAAGAATCTTTTCTTTATGAGTGAACATTTTTATACTTTATGTAAATAAGAGTTTAATAAGCACAAGTTAAACTCCTTTTCAAATCCAGAGTCTCTTCTGAGCTGGTTGTTTAGAATAGTCAGTGGTCAAGCCCTCTGTTCTTTAGGTGGCCCTGAGATTCTCCAGGTCTGACAGGGGTGGAGAAACCCTGAGCTGGTACTATTAGGATTCATATTCAGTTACCTGCTTCTCCGCACCATGGACCCCAGTCATCCACAGAATTCTACTGGAGCAACTCCTTTTTGACGTGATTGCCCAACAGGCTTTTAGGTCATATTTTATTTTTAAAAATGTGTTCTTCCTGGTGCGCCCTGGTGGAGTAGTGGTTTGGTAAACTGCCTCTGGAGTAGGCTGACCATACATACCATTTTAAACAGGATGGTACCATTTTTTTTTTTTTATTTCCCAACCATCTCATTGTTTTAATGTAAATGTCAATTTTGTCCCGTTTTTAATAAACCTTGGTTTATTAAATTTATATCTTTAACACGGGGCAAAAGGGAAAGTTGAGTTGTCCTGGGCCCAGTCTGTTGAGGGGGCCCCAAAGCAGCTGCCCCTTGGTCAGCTCCTCTGGGAATGACCCGCCCTCTACTCTTGATGGTCTTCTTTCACTTTACCCATCTTTTTCCTTTTATCCTTATTTTCACTTTGCCACTTTATCAGTAAAACCTCTCTTCGCTTTCTCATGAATTGAGTCCTAGTGAAATTGTGATGTACTGTGTTTAGGAATCAGCCTGGAGCAGAAAAATCAAAGGTCCTGCCATCAGTGCAGGATGCAGATCCTATCCGGGACAGCCATCTGTGATGACAAAGCTGGAACTCACTCCTCCTAGCCCCCTAAAACAACATCAACAACAACATAAAATAACTTCCCCTTTTGCTCCGGGTTAAAGACAGCCCTTGTCGGTGCTAACTGAGCAGGCCATAGCTGCTGCTGCTGTTCCCGTCCTCTGTGAGGAAACAGGAGCTGCAGGAAAGAAAATTCCCATCCACCTCCCCATACACCTGTTTCTTCAAAGGGAGCAGAAAACTGATGCAGTGTGGTCCAGCCACAGTAAATTCTGTGGGGGTTATATCTGGAACTCTTGTGGGTGGTTATCTCTGTCACTGTGGGGGGTTATTGGGTATTTCTGGCATTGGGGTGGTTAAAGCAGTGTGTCTTTTAGGCAGGACATTTAGAGCAGTGCTTATAAAAGACACCAAATTTGGTTTCACCTAAAGTGCTAAAATTCCTTGCACTGACCCTGGTCGTTTGTATGAAGTCCCACCAGACCACGTGTCATTACTTGTAATCCCTGATGGGCATCACATAGCACTTATTTGTTGCTGGCCTGGCTGCTCTCCTCCTGCTTGGATTGCTCTGCCTCCTCCCCTCCCCTTAGTCGTCAGCACATAACTCTTTCCTGTTTTTGCCATCCCAATGTCCCATTTTTGTCTCAAGAAAATATGGTTCAGCCTACTCTAGTGGAAGCACAGTTCACATATATCCCAAGGGTTTGGATTTGGTTTGCGTCCTGGACTGTAGAGAGCAATCAAGAAAAACAACTAAATAAAAATAAAATGATTCTTCCAGCTTTTTCTAAAAGAAAAAGGTGTTCTGATCCTCTCAAAAAAAAAAAAAAAAAAAAGACAAAGATTGAATATATCCACTACAGAAAAGAGTACTCAATGGATTTTGATGTTAGATAAACCTGGATTCAAATTTCAAACTAAGTTGTTACTTTTACTTTGACTGCTGTGTTAAACACAATACTCAAATCTTCATTTGATCCTCAACATCCTAAGGTAGAGAAAGCAGTATGGCTAAGTGGCTGAGTGGGTAGGTTATGGAGTCAACTATCTGGATTTAGACCCTAACTCTCCTTGATGTCTAATATCTTTCCTCTCTATGATGTCCAGTTTCTTCACTTGTAAAATGGTGATTATATTAGTACCTATTTCACTGGGATTTTGGGAGGCATTATTAAGTAATATTTAAAGGTATGGCCTTGGCCAGCATTACTCTGATACCAAAACCAGAGAAGGACACTTAGGTCCTCTAATAATGCCTTTTTGTTGAAAGTAAGATTGATAAGAAAATATAATCCTGGCCCGTGGTAAATTATTTGAGGCCCTGCCTTAATTAAGTTGTTTTACTTAAAGTTACAGTTTCCAAGAACTAATCAATAATGTTGAATGAGGAGTTACCTTACAAGAGAAGAAAATTTTAGGCCAATAACCCTGTTGGATATAAATGCAAAAATTATCAACCAAATACTTGCAACTAAATCCAACAGCACTTTAAGAGGCTAGTACACCATGGTCAATTTCCATGATAAGTGGGATTTATCCCTGGAATGCAAGGATGGTTCAACATATACAAATCAATAAATGTGTGGTACACAACTGTGGCTCAGACAGATGAGAGGTGTGTGAACCACATACAACCCAGGGACTTGGTTTTGAGACCTAGCGCCTGGATGAAAATGAAAAAGGTGAAACACTAAATAAGTAAACATGTTTCTTAAAAAATCAAAAACAAATCCAAATCAATGAATGTGTACACTACATTAGCACAATGGAAGATACAAAATCATATCATCTCCATAGATGCAGAAAGAGCATTTTACGTAGTCAACATCCTTTTATGCTAAAAACTCTCAACAAATTAGGTGTAGAATGAACGTTCCTCAACATAATAAAGGCCATATGTAACAAACCACAGTTAACAACAGTCTTAGAGGTGAAAAGTGAAAGCCTTTTCTCTAAGATCAGGAGAAAAACAAGGGTGTTCATTCTTACCACTTCTATTCAGTGCAGTACTAGAAATACTAGATCTCCTAGGTGGAACATTCAGACCAAAAAAAAAAAAAAAACAATCCATCTTGGAAAAGAAGAAATAAAATTGTCACTATTTGTAGGTTACATCATCTTAGATATAGAATATTCTAAAGATTCAACCAAAAACTGTTAGAACTAATAAATGCATTCAGTAAAGTTGCAAGATAAAAAAAAATCAAGAAGTCAGTTGTATTTAAATATGTTAACAACAAAAGATCTGAAAAATAAAACAACCCAATTTGTAAGTATCAAAGTAAAATATGTAGGAATAAATTTCAGCAAGGTAGTGAAAGAACTGTGCACTCAGAAAGACAAGACTTTAAGGGAAGAAATTGAAGAAGTGGGTGTATGCTTTTAGAGTAGCAGTTTTGTCAGCCACATTTCACCGAGATCACAGACAACATATCCCAAGGACTGGGTTCAAGACCCGGGGGTGGGATGAAAACCGACATGAACAATGAAAGTGCATCTTTCTCCTCTCTCTTCTTGGTGTTGCCTGCCTATATCTGCTCGCCTTCATTCCTGCCTGTACCTTTCCTTGAAAAAAAGAAATTGAAGAAGTCACAAATACCTGTAAATATATACTGTGCTCATGTATTGGAAGAATTAATATTGTTATATGGCTTATTTTGTGGTTTTAGTTTAAGATTTCTCATGAGTTTGAAGTCAAAATATTGACTGGATCCACAGTAATCTGAAGGCTTAACGGAGGCTGGAGAATCTGTTCCTAAATTTGCTGCAAATAATTGCCCTGTGGTTAACTCAGAATTTTCATTAATGAAAACATTGTACTGTGATGCAGGATGCTTTGCTGCTTGTTTTTGGGTTGAAGCATTAAGACTATCACTTTAGTTTACTAGGCTAGTCCCGTGCACTAGGTTTATTTTCCTTGGCCTTTGTGATCTAGCTTATAAAAAATATTGAGATAAAATTTAACCAAGTGTCTTTTATCTTTTTTTTTAGATCACTACACTTATTAATCATAAAGATAACACTAAAAAGTCTGATAAAACTCTACAAGCAATTCAGCGTGTAGGACAAGCTGTCAACTTGGCAGTTGGAAGATTTGTTAAAGTTGGGGAAGCTATAGCCAATGAAAACTGGGATTTGAAAGAAGAAATAAGTATTGCCTGTATTGAAGCTAAACAAGCAGGTAGGTGAATATTGATATTGAAGCTCAATTATACAAATTATATTGATTTTGAAAAGGTGTTTTATTTCAAGTTGAGATGAGTAGTGTGCTTTATAGTATTGCTTCTAGGAATATTGAACTTCTCTTGGGTCAAGTCCTAAATCCGAAACATTGACTTCTTTCACGGGGTAGGGTAGTAGACTTCCATCCTTGTCATCCATCAGCCATTGAAATGTGAGATGAGTATGAGGCATGGACTCTGCTCTTGAGGAGCATTAGCCTACCTGCTACCATGTAAGAAATGGGCATGTGTCTGTATTCTATAGCAGACAAATCACAGTGGCTTCAGATTTCACCGGGTCCCACAGTTCTCTATAACTGGTGGCACAGAAGCCTGAGAGAACCAAGGGTGTTTTGATGGGTATAAATAGTTTATCTTTGTTAGTATCATTTATCCATTTAGCCTTTCAATAAATATTTACATAGTGCTGGCTATATGCCAGGGCTGCTTCTAGGCCGTAGGACGTGGCCATGTACAAATCAGTTAAAAGTCTTCCCTCATGGAGCTTACATTCTAGTGATGGAACATTAGCTTCCTCTAGTGAGGAAGACCACAAAAAATTAATAAATATGTAATATCAGGTAATGATAGCTAACCTGAAGAAAATAACAAAACAGAGTAATGATTAGAACAATTGGTATATTTTAGAGAGGGAAGAGTTTACCATCTTTCATGCTATTGACCATTTGGGCTTGGTAATTCTTTGTTATAATTCTTTGTTGGGGGGTGGGAACTGTCCTGTGCATTGTAGAGTTAGCAGAATCCCTAGCTCCTACCTATTAGATGATAGTAGATTTCCCCTTTCTCCATTGTCACAATCAAAAATGTCTCCAGACATTGCTGAATGTCCGTCGAGCGGTCAAAAAGGCTCCCAGTTGGGAACAACCAAGATAGGAATTTAGGAAGTTCCTCTGAGAAAGTAACATTAGAGCAGAGACTGCAGTGAAATGAGAGAAGAATGAAATGAGGTCTGTATGAATTTCCGGGGGAAGGGCATTCCTAGCAAGAAGGAGGAGGAGGACAGGTACTGCCTTTCAGGCAAAGATGGGAACTTTGGACTGTGTTCTCAGTTCTCAGGGGCCAGTGGAAAGTTTTGTGCTGGATGATGACTTCACCTTATTTACAGTTCAAGAGGATCTCTGGTAATTTCTGTATGGGATATACATTTTAGGAGATATGAGGGTGAGTTAGGAGGCAGCGGTCCAGGTGGTAGGTGATGGTGACTAGGTGATAGCATTTGAGGTGAAAAGTGATTGCATTTGCATATATTGTCAAGGTGGAGCTGATAGGAGTTGCTGATGGTTAGGATGTGGGGGTGACTAAAATAAGTTATAGATAATGCCAACGTCTGAAGTATGACTAGCCGGGCAAATTGTGGTGATATTTACTGAAATGGGCAACTCCTGATGAAGAGCAGGTGTTTTTGGAGAGTTGTCATGGGGGAAGGGAATGAGTGAGATAAGACTGAGTAAACATGGAGTGGCCACCCATATTATACATGTTCCTTTATGTTATACAAATGACTTTAGGTATTATCCTGCAGATGTTAGATTGAGGAAATCTGAGCCAGATGAAAGACAGACAGTTTTGTGTTAGAAATCTTTCTGGTGGTGTGGAAGAAATGAATGAATAAGGGTTGATTCAGAGAGTTGAGAATAAAGGTAGATTAATATGGAGGATTTTACAGTAAATTAGGCTAGAACAAGGCAGCGTCATAGGGATAGGAAGAGTACACAGACTACTCATTTAAGGTGGTTAAATGGATAGAACTTGGTTATTGATTAAAAGAAAGGGAGGGTTCTGGATTGATTTTTGGGTGTCCAGCTATTCACTGGAATAGAGAATGAATTTTATGTGGGGTAAGGAGTTGGCCTTTCCTTGTCATAATTTATATTTCGCTTACATTTTTTAAAGAATTTGATATAGCTTGTAATAAAAGATACGTGCTCAATAAGCCCATTAAAATAGGAGATGAAAATAAATGTACTGGAAATTTTGGCCAACACTGTTACTCTAACTAAGCATTAACTTAGCTTTGTACTTCCAGGAAGGCAAGACAAAAAATGTGGGAAAGAAAGGATTATGTAATTCTCATTGTTGAAGAGAAACAAATGAGCTTGTCAAGAGGAGAGAGATTTTTTTCCTGGCACTAGATTATTGTGTGGATGCTTATATAACAGCCATTACATAATGCAATGGACAATTCAACAGAAATATAGAGATGTTCTTCATATTACTGTTTCTTATAGGAATCTTCAAAACAAGAGTAGGGTTTTTTCATGAAAGGCCTATCCAAGTCCTAGTCACCTTACTGGTTTGGTAGCATGTCCGTGTGCCCTGAGCAAGAGGATGTGGTCTAGACCCATTCTCTAGGAGACTATACGACTCTACAAGTGCTGTAGGCTGAGGCCTCCCTTAGAGGAGTCTTTGGGAAGCCATCTGATGTCATGAGCTCCACGTGGTGTCTCTTCTCATCTGAAGTGCTCTCTTCCTACTTTAGTAGTCATGCAGGTACAAGAAAGATAATGGTACCTACTGGAATGGTGTACATGTAAAAAATGGACTTAAATCACTCCTGAAAGTGATTTTTGAGTTCTGGCTGTATGCCAGGTCTTCTAGGCCATGGGATGTGTGTACAAGTCAGTTAAAAGTTAATGCCCTCCTGGAACTTGCATTCTAGTGTGGAGGAAATCTCCCTCTAGTGAAGAAGATTGCAAACAAATGAATACGTATGTAATGTCAGATAGTGATGGTTATCTTGAAGAAAAGGGAAGGGTGTCCTTTCACGTAATTGGTCATTTGGGCTGGGTAACTCTTTGTCATGGTTCTCTGTTGGGGGTGGGAGCTGTCCTGTGCATGCAGAATGTTCAGCACAATCCCTAGCTCCTACCCATTAGATGCCCGCGGATGCCCCTCTTTCCCCATTGTTGCATCAGAAATATCTGCTCCTCTCCTATTAGAACACAGTAATCATTTTTCCTGTGGACTGCTTAGTGTTCATTTGAGGGAAGTCATATAAAGCAGTGATAAAGAACTAGGGCTTCAGAGTCAGAGTGCTTGGATTCAGTCCTGACCCTACTTGTTAGCAGTGTGCCACTGGGAATGCTGTTAAACGTTTTCAAAACCTCACTTTGTCATCGCAAAAATAAAGATAATTTTAGTTTTATAGAGAGATTTGGAGATAATGTATTTGGCACATAGAAAGTTGTTCATCATGACTCTTGGTTATCATTTATAGTTTTTTTTTTTTTTACTTTCTCTGCGTTGAACTCTCACGTTGTGTTTTTACTTTTTACTTTTTACTTTTACTTGGCTACTAGCCAACTTTTATATTTATTTGTATTTTACATGGGAGCTGGATAAATATTTGTGTTTGACTCACTTTGGGTTTTTGCATTAAGATACAACATTAGCTAATTACATATAACAAATTGCAAATGATGACCATGAAAACATAAGGCCACTTTGTGGCTTTTTCAAGCAACTAATTGCTGAAGTCTAGACTTTGGACAATTTTATAGTGTTAAGGAATCATTTGACCATGTTGGTGGACTGAACCAAATGTTACCATCCGCCTACTTCTGAGTTAAATGCCTGGAGTTTAGTCAAAAAAGAAAGCCAGAAAAACAATGCCATATGTGCAGGCTCATATGTTATATCTCTGGTGATTGAGAGCTTCAGGAAAAAGGAACATTTTTCTAGAGGTCCAGAGGAAATATTTTTATCCTTTAAGCTATTACTGATAGAAAGCAAACTGATACTTTCTTCTTGCCCGTTTCTGTGTGCAATAAAGTTGTGTTTTCACCTCTTTTTCTCTATATATTTTGCTATCTAATTTGTATTAGTTACCTATCACTGTGTAATAAATTAACCCAAATTTAGCAACTTATCACCACAAACATTTATTACCTCACATAGATTCTGAAGATCAGCAATCAGTGGTTTAACCCGTTGGTTCTGGGTTGGTGTACCTCCTGAGGTTGCAGCCATGGTGTCAGCGGGGCCTATAGGTATCTGAAGTTTGACTGGACTGCAGAATCTGCTTTCAGACTCCCTGTCATACTGCTAGCAGGCTTTTCTTGTTTGCTGGCTGTTGGTCAGAGGCCTCAGTTTCTGCTCAGGTCCTTAGCTGGCAGCTGATGAGGGAGAGGGAGAGGGGAGACAGAGAGGAAGAGGTGGGTGGGGGGAGA